>JAOVYX010014589.1:0-31674 GCA_035668315.1 Drosera spatulata
CTCGACAAATGACTCTGTGAAAGAATATTATATGATCAGCACATTAAACATTCCTGTTGTCTACCGATTTCGTTCAATTGAGTGACTTAGGGTTTCGTGGAAATGGTAAGTTAATCGAACGAAAGCGATGAATCGAAGCTCAAGAAGCGAATCGAATAAACAATCTACGAGAAACAATGCGAAAATGTTAGACTCGCAGGAGCCGGAACCTGTTGGAGAAGATGAAAGTGGCCGGAGATGAGATGACCGGAGACGGCGAAATGACGACCACCAAGGGTTTTTTCTTCTTTAAAGTGGAGTATTTACTTCCCCTTTTTCCTCGGACAAGGCAAGTTCAAATGAAGCCAGATTTGAACATTGCATTTCTATCTATAAATCCATCAATATATTTTCTTCTTTCATGAACATTGAGACGTCTAATGCAAGGTCAATTAGTGACAGATTTAAGAAATCATAATGGTTTTGATGGAAAAAAAAATCAGTTAGTTAGTTAGTTTCGACAAAAAATAAAATAAAATCAGTTAGATGCAATATTTTATATTTTTTTAATAATGATAGTTAATTTTAAAATAAGTTAAATGTCATTTATCATTAAAAAAAATATTTAACCCTCTCGACTATCATTCGGTTATACTTTATCATATGAATTATAAAAATACACTTAATCCCTTAAATTTAAAAAAAAAACCTTTATTTTTAGCCCATGATCTCCCGGAAAATATGAAGCTTGGGAGTTACCACATGTCAAGAGAGGACGAGGGAGACCTAAAAAGACTATGAGAGAAACCTTGAAGTATGATATGCCCTATCATAATCTTACAGAAGATAATATACCTGACAGATTTGAATGGCGTCTTCGTATTCATGTAGCCGACCCCATTTCATGGGATAAAGGTTTGATTTGTTGTTATTATTGATCCCCTGAAAATATACATCTTTTTTTATTATAAAAATGACCTCCAGCTTTCTGCTGCAGCCCTTTCCACTCGTTTACTTCGGTTACTTCTACCTGCATACTGGTATGCAACTTCTTGTTTTTGCTATAGTGCAATTTTATGTCTTATGAATTCTGTTTTTCCTAGTTATATGACCTTAATCTTGCAAAGAAATCATAATTATGACAGAGTTCGTCTAGATCATTCTCCTACTTCCTATGAAAAAGATGCAAGGTTCTATGTGATCCTTATTAGAATCCAGAACATCCTATGCTCTGAGAGTTCAGCTCTAAGATTGAAACATGAATCTTCTGAGCCTTAACAGAAGCCAGAGGCCCAGAACATAAATGTGGTTATGCCATTGGAATCTGGATGATTGACATCTGATTGCCTATTTCAATCATAAACCAGGCAATAGAGGATATGTAGAAAGCAGTATGGACAACATGAGCTCTTGGTGCCGGGCCTACGACGATGGAATAATCTAAGAACAAATGCACTCTGACACTGTTCAACTTTCTAGACTATATTTTTGCCCAACTGCTCAAACTCAGAAAAAAGGATCTTTCGACCTATGATTGGAGCCTTGTTATTACAGAGATAAAGCAATTTAAGGTATCTTGATTTTGTGCCTATGACTAACGGCAAGCAACTAAAGGAACATAAGGTTCTAAAAGGTTCAAACATCCAATATCAGCTGTAATCTCACCCGGCATATAAAATAAGAACCTATATGGAGTTTTTGAGGACTCGGATGCTTATATCAAACTTGCCTAATCTTTTTTCTATGTTGGCCGAGCAGATAGGGATGTCAAGTGGCTTGGAGAAATTTTCGGAAAAGCTTTTTGGAGCAAAACAGTTCAACACGATGGAGAAACAATTTCAAAGAGCATTGCTAGTACATCTCTTGCTCTGCATTCCTCTCGCAATTATTTGTATATTTACAGGAGAAATCCTCAAACTCTTGGGGCAAGATCCTCTATTCTCAGCAGAAGCGGGAGCCTATGCTTGTGTTACAATCTCAAGCCTATTTCCTTTTGCATTCCTTCAATGCATTATTAGGTTCCTCCAGACAGAGAAAGATGTCATCCCAGTGATCACAACGGCAGGAACCACGGCAATACTGCACATACCGATTTGTTAGTTAATGGTGTTTAAAACAGGACTGGGGTATAAAGGCGCTCCGCTGGCAATCACTACCTCCTAAAGCATCCATGTAGGGCTTTTGGCTATCTACATAGGAAAATCTGATACCACAAAAAGGACATGGACTGGCTTCTCAAAGCATCCATTTCATGATGTTCCAAATTATCTGGGACTAGCAGTCCCCTCCACGGTTATGCTATGGTAATTTTATTCTGGTTTTTTTTATTAATTTAATATGATCAAAGTATTGAACCATTAAAATAAATCTTCAAACAGCTTGGAGCTGTGGGCGTTACAGATCCTGATTCTGATACCTGGTTGGCGTCCAAATCCAATGCTTGAAACATCAGTTCTGTTTATTAGGTCAGAGGCATCCGTTGTTTTTTACATTATTTAATAGCTCTCCTATAGTTATGGTTAATTAAGTTTTGGACCATTTCCGTGACCACTTTCTCAAAAATATGCAGACTTAACATCTATATAACGGTCAGCACGATACCAGTTGGGCTAAGCGCAGCTGTCAGGTTAAAAAACCTCCTTGCCTTTAGCTGCTCAACTTTTAGCACCATGCTTAAACTCTAATACACTAGAAGATTAGTGGAACTTCAATGAGTGAATATTCTTTCCTAATGGCTTCTTCCTCACCTTGGGGGGAAAAACAGCACAAAGGTTTCAGATGAGCTAGGTGTTGCACGACCACATGCAGCTCGTACGTCAGCTTTTGCAGCAGTGTTGATAGTTGCCGCAGCAGGAATTTTGGCAGCAATAGCAATGATTGCGATGCATAATGTTTTGGGATATTGCTACAGCAAAGAACACAAGGTTGTGAAACATGTTGGGCAGATGTTATTTTTAACAGCAGGAGCGCAGTTTATAGATGGCATCCCAATGGTCCTTTCAGGTATGACCAATGATAAGAGAACCTCGGACAAGATATGGTAAAATGTTATCTCAGCCTATATAACATTAACATGACTACAGGTGTTGCTCGAGGTTGTGGATGGCAAAAAACTGGCACATGTGTGAACATAGGAGCTTATTTTGCAGTAGGCATTCCTTGTGGACTGCTACTAGCCTTCTATTACCACCTCGGTGTCAAGGCAACCTTTCACACCGACATGGGATTTTATCTGCTCCATTTCACATATTTGACAGTGTCTAAGTACACTTAATTTCATCTGCAGGGACTTCTTACTGGAATCATTGTAACGCGGTTAGTCAAATTGCTAGCGTTTACCATCATTACTTTACGGATTAATTGGGAAAATCAGGTAACACAGCCTATCTTTAAACTTACAGAAGCATTTTCACCCATTTTTGTATATTATTTGGCTGCTATTTTCCCGTGATTTATAGGTGATATCTTAGTTGGTACCACGTCAATTTGTGCTAACGAATTTATGCAAGGGTTAATAGTGCGACAGATGTATAACACTCCAGATTAGGCTCTCCAACTTGACAAGAGCAGTGAATATCAGATTAGAATTTCAAAACTATTACATTCAATCCCTGATCAATGTGTCTCTTGTTTTGGATTTTATTCAGATTGTAATATATGTCGTACTCCTCTTATGCAGACAAAGATGTTGTCCGATCAAGCACAGGATTCTATGGCACTTAAGTTTGACAACCTGCTATTAAATAAGCCTCAAGTTCCACAGACCGCAAATCCAGCCTAGGGGAGGGATACGCGTTTCTGGTAGTGAATTTGAGCAGGAGAAGATGGAGTTATAGAAGTTGAGCAACTTATTACACTTATTAAATATAGAAGTGTATGATATTGCTCAGGAATCCACAATAGGTTTCTTTTCCTTCAAAAGGAAACCCTATGTGATTCAGATCTTCCTCATCACGAATGAATGGTATCTATCTTGAAGTTACCTCTCTATCGTATGCTCCTCATATTAATTACTTTAACAGGACAGAATCAGGAAAGGAAGCATGCTTGGAAGATTCCACACAGAAAAAATATACACAGAGAATATGAAGAACACTTGGAGATGTTGAAGGAGTTCACAGTAAACCGCTCCGATAGATAAGCAAAAGCTAAAAATCATGCCATGAGCGAAGTGTGAAGGCAATGTAAGAATCGAATCATGTGCCGAGTTCGAAGATTGAAGTCCAAACAAAGAGGAATGCACAAGACTCACAAATGTCAATGGGAAGATGGACCAGAAGCTACCGAGGGCTACGACGAGTCATGAGTCATGGCTATCAAACCTTGGAAGGAACAACAGGATTCTACCATCATATGACTCAACTGGCGCAAATTGCTTCAAATATACAGCGAAACTTTGCCGTCTCGGAGAAATGCAAGCACATCGATTAACAAAAACATATTTCAATCCTAAGTTTACATAGATCATTTCACAAGCCCTAGACATCATATCCCCCTTTTTCAGATCCACAAATCATCAATCAACACGAAATCAATTTCCACCATCAGATCTCAGAGTCACACATATATCAATATTTGCATCAATTCAACCGATTCGATATCAACAAATACCAAGAAGATGGATAACTCCTCCATGGAAACAACAGCAGCAGCAAAGTGGCACTCACCTCTGATGATGTCAACATGACGTCACAGCACCGACGCCACCTCGTCTACAAAGCCGCCGGAAATCATCTACGCCGCCGCCGTCGCCGCGATGAAGCAGGAAATGGAGGCATGTGATTTGGGCTGAAATGTTGGGCCTGGTCAGTCCTTTGATAGAGGCCCAATTGTTTGGGCCGAACATTGTTTTGGGCTAAATATACGACCCACCATGACGGCCCAATTAACCTCTCTGAGTCCTTTTACCATCTCGCAAGTGTGATAGTTGAGGCCGAAATTACGTTTACTGTAACAAATCGCGACATGTTCATATCATCATGCTTAAAATTTCACTCTGAGTCTTATTTGGTCATGTAATCTGAAATATTAGCATGAAGCTACAAGACATCTATGCATGGTGTTCGTGAAACCGTATCGCCTTACATCGAGGGGTGAAACTGCACTACTAAACTATAAACGATTTGTATAGAGGATGATTAAAAGACTAGTTGTGGTACGAATACAAGGCATTTATCGAGCAGCGTCGAATACCCAGAAACAATTTGTATAAACAATGGTACTCATATAGAACCCCATTAAATGGAACCAACAGATACTAGCAATCAATCAGCACATTGGAACAAACTAAATATCGATGAAAAAATATACTGTCGTTACAAAAAATAAAAAATATAAAAAAATACTGATACTAAAACTGTGGATGATCAACTCATAATCCCATTGGTTTCCATTGATCCATCGAAACGAAGAAGAAGATCATCTTCATTCACAAATACAGAAATCAAACACACAATCAAAGAACACAAAACCCATTAGCTGTTTTGGGCAGACAATTCTGTTCATCACCAAAAGCAAGCAGCACCCAGAGACCAAGTGGTGCAGCAGATCAGATCATTTCCCAAATGGGTCTGCTATTCTGCATTTGCCTCATCGATTGATCCTCTTCGAATTCTGAGACCCATTGATCTGATGATGATGATGATTTGTTGATGATGGTGATTTGTTGATGATGAAGCTGAATAGGGATACTAATTTGGACTCCTAAAAATGGAAAAAAGAATGATAGAATTGGATTTGGACTGATGAAGGGAGCTCCATGGGGGGAACTGATCAACGGGGGCAGCAAGCAACTTCATTGCTCCCCATTTTGAGAGCAAAAAGGGGGTGTGTGAAAATGGCCACCTCCCTCAAAGATTCCCCCAGATTTCCCTCAAGTCTCCAGAGGTATATATATACAGTGGTCACTGGTGAACTTACTTCATCAATTGCCCTTTTCACCATCATTTTCTCGGTTATGTCATGTTACTATGATGCTTATAGATTGGTTTTGGCTCGTGATTAAAGTTGAGAATCTGCGTGAGTTAATGATTTCTTATATCATCATAAAACAAAACAAAAAAAGAAGGGAAAAAAAAAAAAAGGAAGAATGAATAGTATATATCAATGTGTGAATAATCCTTGACTCTGTTATCTTAAATATTTGAATCCGAGATGAATTCAAGTCACATATGCGCACCGCATGAGTTCACATCACACATACGTACCACTCAGTCACTGATTATGATGATATATTCAAGGCGACTTTGTTCAACATAACAAAAATGTGCCGATTGAGGATGACTAGTTGCTGCTGCAACTAGCAAGACAATGCACGTCTCGGATTGAATTGAATTTGAGCAAACAAAATCTTTGTGCCTGCACTTGAAATCACCACACAAAGTGAGGCTCCCCAGCCTCTAGTTTACGGCGCCACTTTTTCTGCAGGAATCCTGTCACCTGTTATTCAACTCCTCTGCACCATCACTAGCAATGCAAGCAGTGTTCACACTTCTATGAACTGGTGCAAATCTACAACGTGCTTCTCAATCTTTTTCCCTTTCGATTTACTTCAACGAGTAATTGGAGTTCACATTAGCGGAATTGCGCTAAACGAGAGTTAGATGTATATCGCCTAAGTGAAATTGTCCCTGCTGAACGTACAGTTTTGATTAAGAACTCTATGTTGGAATGGAAGTGTGGCGGAGTTGTGGCAACATCACCGCCTCCATTATTGGCAGCACATCGCGGTAGCATCTTCCTCGTCACAGACGTTGGCAAGGCCAGGAATGGCCTTGTCATCACCAAGAAGTTGTTCTCCCACCATATGCTCTTTTCAAACGCACATTTATCTCATTTCAAATAGCCGTCCGTGACTTTGATTCACTTTACCTCTTTTCAGATGTAATCTGCAGCGGATCAACTTCACCACCAGTAGGCAGCAGCGGTAGTACAACTTGACCAGCAAGCAGAATGATCAGACCAAACAAAGTTAACGTATCAATGAAGTTGTACCAAATCTCACTAGAGTATATAACCTGCGCCTTGAAGGAAGCCTGAGGTCCCATGATGAAAAGCCAGAGCAGCTGCAGCAAGTCTTCATTCTAAAACATTTCAAGACAACTGAGGCAATATATTCGAGCCCTTGTCATATTTCTTCGACCATCCATCCAAATAGCAATGATATTCATGATAAATTGGCAATAGCCAACTTGGGCTCGTCAAGGTGCTGGTATGAGAGATGATCATAGTAACCTGTTTCAGGTTCGGGAAAGAATAAGGGAGAGATGAATAATGATACTCCACTGGGACGAATGCTAATCAGCAAACACAAACCAGGCCAAGTTGAAGCATAGTACCATACTACATGACCTAATTAGTTATAGACTTCTTGATATATCGAAATAACGACTATGTTCAGTCCTCCTGATTAACAGGGGGATCACATTATAGCATGCACAAATAAGAACTCATAAGACGTAAAATGATAGAAGCCTTCAGTAGTGGGAAAATATCAGGTCCACGAGCTTCATAATTTCTTAATCACGACAATATAGTGTGTCTCAGAGGGAGAGATAAAGCAAGAATACAGCATATCGATACCTGAGCCAGATTGTTCAATATCTGATACAGACTGATCGGAAGCTGCTGTCATTTGTGCAAACTGAATGGGGCTAGCTAAGGTTCTAGGACAACAAGGACCTTCATCGAGGCCACTGGTAGTCCACTACCTGAAATACTTTCATTCCTAGGGTTGCTACAGATTCAGAAGTCTCGATCCCTTAATAGCAGAAGCATTTGTGCTATTTTAATCTTCATTGTAGGCGAAACCACATCTGAAACAAAATGAGTGATTCATTAGCAAAATGTCACAAAACATGCTTGCACACAAAATCCATGCAAGTCAAGAAGCAAAGATTGGAATATAAAACCAAGCTCTAAAACGAGAGGCAAGCACATCAAACTAACTTCTAACAATAGAAACAAACAATATATATCACCAATAAAGGCAGTCACGTCAGGAACACCTTATCCAGATAAGATTAGCAACGAAACCCATGAATTTATGTCACAACTACGAACAGGAACCTGCAACTCAAGTTAGTCCATCAACTATCACGTAGCATTCCCAGTAATGGTATCGTGACACAAAAGATATCAAACCCGAGACCGTACCCAGTAAATTCCATGCCTACGTAACAACATTGGATGAAACAAGCAAAACTCGAAACGAAGTTGCGCAAATTACATAACACTCCAGTCACAAGCAAATTCCATCAACTCAAGATCACGCATATCATGCTAAGCAAATATGCCACCCAACAACAACCACGATGAATAACCACAGCTGGCATTAGCAATGCCATGCACTCCAAGTTCCAATACCACTCTTTTTCAAGAATAAATAGTCTCACAGCTTCAACATTATACGATACTTCCAATCATAGAAAAAATAATCACCTATAGCAATATTTTCATAACATATCCAAAAATGCCAGCTGTGACATACACACGTGGCATTCCAGTGCCACATCCACCTGCTCCCAACATCAGCATATAAACCACAAACTCTTCATCACCAAAATCATCTTCACCATATATCATTCATAGAGTCTCATTTCACTATAATCTCAGTGACTTGAAATGGGTCTTATTAGATCAAGTTTCATTGCAACCATCTTTGTTTTCTATGTTGTGATCATGACCGGAATCGGAGTTGTTCATGGTGGCGATTTCTATCGGGACTTCACGATCACATTTGGCGACGGGCGTGCCAAGGTGATTGGAAACGGGAACATGCTCACACTCTCCATGGATAAGTATTCCGGCTCCGGTTTCCGGTCTAACAATCAGTACATGTTTGGAAAGATAGACATGCAGATGAAGCTGGTCTCCGGCAACTCTGCCGGCACAGTCACTTCCTACTATGTAATGATGAACTGCTTCACATTTTTTTCACATGTGTATTTTGATCAATTTGTAATATTTGGCATTGTTGATCTGATAATGAGCTAATGATGTGTATTGTAGCTGACGTCCGAGGGGCCGACCTGGGACGAGATAGACATGGAATTTTTGGGTAATTTGAGCGGGGATCCGTACACGCTTCACACGAATATTTACACGCAGGGGAAGGGAGATCGGGAGCAGCAGTTTCGTCTATGGTTCGATCCGACAGCTGATTTTCATACTTATACGATCCTCTGGAACCCATTGCACATTGTGTAAGTAACTATGAATTAACATTCATGGCATTATGATCTTCTATTCCCTAAATCAAACTAGACGAATCACCATACATTCGCATGTATATGATTATGATTTATGAATATCGTGATATGAAGTAGTGACAAATATGGTTAAAGGATGTCTTGTAGCATATACGGAAACCGTTAGGACTTAAATTTGACAAGAACAAAAGAATCTATGTGTCAAGAAGCACGCAAATATGGCGGATAGAAAGTTCAGCAATCATCCTAGTCGGTATTTGGATAAACATTACATTTAAGGCATATGGGTTTTGCTCATCGGACAATTATAGAGTGTCACTTCTAGAACATTAACTTTGCAGGTTAGTTTACGATTCAGGTTTAACCTATGGATTCTTGAATTAGATCAAGTATTAATGAGGAAAACAACGAAAAACCGTGTGATCACTAACCTGGTTTCCAATTATCTCCAATCCTCAGCATATCAGTTGACGGAGTCCCAATCCGGCAATTCAAGAACCTAGAAGCTCACGGCATCCCCTTCCCAAACCGCCACCCCATGCGGATCTTCTCGAGCATCTACAATGCCGATCAATGGGCAACAAGAGGCGGTCTCATAAAAACCGACTGGTCCAAGGCGCCTTTCATAGCATCCTACAGGAACTTCAACGCCGAAGCCTGCGTCTGGTCATCAGGGAAACCGTCCTGCCCCGGCTCCAGCACCCTGTGGCTCCAACAGAAGCTCGATCCTACGGGGTTTCAGAGGCTGAAATGGGTGCAACAGAATCACATGATCTATGATTACTGCACGGATGGTAAACGGTTTCCTGGAGGTTTCCCTCGTGAATGCTACACTAATCAATAGGATTATATGATCACATCCATCGCACGAGAAATGGTGTTAGCATGGCTCGTTTCGTGGTCTTGGTTCTTCATTTTGGTTGTACATATAATGTAGTTACGAATAATGTGATTGGAGAACCAAAACTAAACTTTGTTAATCGGCAGTAAATTTTTCTAAATAGTCTTATGTTCTGTTTACATCTAGACGGGGACCGGAAGAAGAGCATATATGCATTATTATCTTATTAAATGAGAGACCAGCATATATGCATTATTATCTTATACAATGAGAGACCGTTTCTATGGAGGATTGAGCCAATCGCCAACACATCTTTGATATACATCTTTGATATAATTGTCTGATCCATCTTTGATATAATTGTGTGATGCATAGATCAAAACTTATACTAGTTTATGATACTGACATTATCTATGAAGATTAGCAATGTGAACGAAACTCAGATAATTAAACCTATGACTAACACATTTTCGACATAGTTGTCTATCCAATCCATACGTCAAACTCGTCCTCGACGAATAAACCCTATACATGTTTTCAGCATAATCAATCAAAAATCAGCAATGAAATGAAAATCAGAAATGCGGGTGAGAACACTGAGAGTTCGATATCGGTGAGCAAGATCGGCGAATCGCAATTCAAGACCAGATTACTAGTATAATCTCAACAGAAAGTAACCTTGCTCTTGATGCAAATGTGATCGCATTCTCTTTCAGAGACGATATCTGAAATGTGCGATGTCAAATCATCGCCGTCGCCATCACGCCGCTGAGAGTGGAAGAAGGGGTGGTGATGGAGGCTAGGGTTTGGTCTTTGCTTCTCTGTTTTCGTTTTGATTTATTTGGATTGAAGTGGGCATAATTGGAAGTGAAATGTAACGTTATGATTCGATCAGGATTTATGTGTGGAATGAATGGCTGGATTGTAAGTATGGCTTTCACTTGGTGATAGAATGAAACATCATTTTTCAAAAATTATCGTGAAAACATTAACAATTTGATTTTTAGATCATATATTTTAATTTTAAATCAATAAAATAATTTTATTACATATTAATAAAAAACAGTAAAAAATCTTAACATATATTTTCTCCGTTTCATATTAATTATTACTCTCTTCATCCCACAAAAGATACAACATATACGTATTTTATATTATTCTATATGTATGAATACAAGTCTAGTTTTTTTATCAAATCACGTCTGATTGTCCCGCAACATATATTGAATTGAAATACACAACTTACATAATTATTGATTTTTCACAATAAATTTATAAAAACAATATTTAACCGTCGTTATACGCATGTCAAACTTTATATTGACATGTGTATAAAATCAAAGTGTTGCATCCTTTCTCGAGACGAAGGGTGTATAATTTTTTATTCGGGTCATTTCAAAATAAATATTACTCCTATCATTCTTTTTGGATAACCTTTTAACATTAAAAAAATAACAAATCAATTTTGTTACAATACATTCACTAATTTCTTTATATTGTTATAGTAAACTATGTTATCATAAAAAAAACTAAATTATTACTTCATCGAAATCCATATAAGTTCAATACTTATCTAAATTTCTATGTCGGTGTCGGATTCTCACATAACAATTAATATGAGAAGGAAGAAATATCATTATACAATCTATTATATATATAAATATACAAAATCATTCCGTGAGAGGTCACATCAAATTATGGGACGTGTAGATATGGGACGTTATCAATCTTTTCAAATGGTCTTAAATCTTTTCAAATGCTAAATTTTATTTAAAAAAACAAAAAAAAATGATAATCTTTATATTAAAAAATATAAGGAATCCATATATAAATATATACACACACGAAACGACATTAATAAAAAAATCTATTATATATATAAATATACAAAATCATTTTTGTGAAGAGAAAAACATGAACGCCAAGATATGGGACGTCATCAATATTTTTAAATATTAAAATTTATTAAAAAATTAAAAAATATTATAAATTTATAATAAAAATATAAGGAATCCTTATTATAAAGATTATAAGCAATCCTATTATTATAAAAAAAGATTATGAAGAATTCTACTACAATTACTATATATATACACATACATAAAATAATATTAATAAAAATACAACATCACAAAATCAAAATAAATACATATAAATACACAAAATCATAATTAAAATAAAAATAAAAATATATAATTTAATTAACACATAAACATATAAAAAATAATAAATAATGATATTATTTAATATATAAAAATAAAATGATCATTTAAAATACCAACATGCTGTGCAGGATAGTAATCTAACAAAAAAAAATCAATTTTTTTTTACTGAGCAGGAACACGTATCCGTGGTGTGAATAACTTGGAAAAAGATTTTTGTTTTTTCATTGTTTGCCCACCCACGGGGCCACCATTATTTCTGGCCGATGGCATTATTATATCATCCCTACAGAGTCGAACCACTCTGGCACTCTCAACTGTCCAGATGGACTCCCCCGCGCACTTTCGGCACCCATTTCCCCAAATATCGCGTCCAGATTCGCAGATCAGCTCAAGCGGTGACTGCACTGAACGATGGGTGTCCCCACCGCTCAACAGCACTGCAAAATTACCAAATTGGGCTGATCCTGCTCTTCTCTCCACTCCACTCAACTGACACTGGCTATCAACCATAACATTGATTCAGATATCTTAATGAAGTTCTATTCCGATATCTAATTAAATTTTGTTCTATTTATCGTAACAACGTTTCAGAAGTTTGTGCACCCATTAGTTAATGTGTCACATTTTGATAAAACTCATAATGGAACGCTCAATCTTTCAATGAGGTATAGTTATCGAACTTGATTTAAGTTTACTGTTTTGGACGGTGTGCACTGTTTTTGCACATATAGTGAAAGCTGTAGGAATTTGGTAAATAAGGAGTTAATTTTAACATCAAGGTGGTTGGCATGACTTTTTCCATGGCTTTAAATCGCCAGTTATATATCACTTTCATCATCAGCACCAACCCGATGTGGCCACTTAGTCCTTTCTCACATATATATACTGGCAATGAGCCTATTCATACATTTATTCACCAAACCCTCACATATATAGTCATCATCTGCTTACCTAGCTGTATAGATTAGAGTCCTAAATTCGTAACCATCGAAAAACTAGCATCTACGAGTAAGTCAATTTCTATGAATGCTGGTATTATTATGAATTTCTGGTCTATCAAAAAGGTTCCTCTTATAAATGTTCCTCTTATAAATGTTCCTCTTATAAATGTTCACGTCACGCGACAGAATAACCGTGACAAATAAAATATTCAATCACTAAAGTAAGATGTTAGATTCACCACAGATACTCGGAATTACGTTAGGGAAAAGAGTGCGTACTGATAGAATAAATATGTGATGTCTTCCTTATACTGACACATAAATGATATCGAAAGCGCATAAAACTTTTCATTCTTTGTTGAATTTCCTTTTTTTTTTTTCGGTTTGCCTGCGAGATACATATGTATTTCCATTTTTTTACCATTCGTGCCTCAGTGAATGTTTCTAGTAAGTTATTGTGAATGAGGGAAAGTATTGATAATTGAATAACATAAGGTTTCAATCAAATCGTTGGTGGATCCTGTATTTCTTCCGTATATATATTACTCGTCCCATATTTATTGAAATATTTTGACTTGATACGAGAATTTTTATGAATGTTTAATTTTTTATAATAGTAGGATTTACTGTAACATTTGTAGCAGAAAATAATGGATGTAATGTAACTGATGAGATTGATTTGATATTTTTTATGATAAAAGGTTATCAAAAGTGGAAAGATTATAGTAATTTTTTTACACTGATCAAATAGGAAAACGTTACGATTAATATGGAACGGTGAACGTATTATATTTTCTACTCTCTCCATCATAACAAAATTACAATACTTATTAAATTGGACCGTCCCAACTAAATTACAATCTGATCCTATTTGGAATTTTTTTTCTTTATAAAAATATCAAAACATTCTTACTATTTATTCTCTTCATCCCACATTAATTGTAACATTTTTTTTATTTGGTCAGTCTCAAAAAAATTATAACCTTTTCTCTTTTGATAACCTTTTAATATAAAAAAATATCAAATTAATATCATCTGTTATATTATACTCATTATTTTTTCTCACAAGAGTTACAGTAAATCCCACTATCACCAAAAAAAATATTCTTTCTTCATCAAAATTCACACAAATTCAATACTCGCATAAATTCTCGTGTCGGATCAAAAACATTTCAATAAACATGAAACGAAAGAAGTACTTTATATATATCAATCCATCTCATCACTTTTTCTCTTCTTTTTGTTTTTTCCTCACTCATCTCCTTTACTAAAATCAAGGGTAATTTAATTATTATATCAAAAATCAATACACATATAAATTATCATGTAAAATCAAATTATTGTAACTCTATTGGAACGGAAAGAGTATATTATAATTTGAATAAAAGTCACATTTTAAAAAAGTCACATTTATTTAATGCTTTTATCACCATAATTTCACACAATTAATTCTGATTTGAAAATTGAAGCACACTTTTGTTTTCGTGCAAGGGCATCATTCCTAATGTTGTAGATAATGTTTTTGATTAGTACTTATCTTTAGACTTCAATAGTTCAAAGTTCAAGCTGCCCTAAAAAGAAATGATGAACAAAGTTTCTAACAATATCCGAATTCATAATTAACAAAGATGAGCGGTCTAAATCGAGCCGCAATTTGTTGGAGGAGATATAACAAAGATGAACTTTAAAAGTCCAATCGAAATTCAAAATAAATAAATGTCACTTGCAGTATCTTTTTATCCAATTAAATGCTTTGGGGATCAAGCTAGCGTGGATTGCCAGGGATCTTTCGTTGGTTCATCGCTTTCTTTTAAACATATTGTTAATTATAACATAAATAATAATAAATATATAGAATAAATGAGACAAAGATTTTCATATGGAAATACTTACGGAAAAAATCAAGAACGTTCGTCGACGACGAAGATATCCACTAACCCAAATGAGAAAATACAAAAGAGTTACATGCAAAACATCGAGAATCTCACAATAAAAAATAGAGATAATAATCTTTAAAATAAATCCTTTAAACCTTCAATGTACTTTTATATGTGTGTATGTGGCGGTGGAATCGTCACTTGCTCCTTTCTCCTCTTTGCTTCTCCGCGTGCTTCACTCTCCTCTTTCTTTCTCCTTCTCTGGACATCCTTTCCACCGAGCTCTCCTTCCTCCTCTTATACCAAGAGTAACGTAGAAAAGGCACACGGAACAAACACGGACACCACACGCGGGAAGAAGACCACGCGAAGAGGATCACGCGAGAATGGATTTGAGGCACACCATCAACACTTTTCTTTCACTTCCATATTTGTAATACTTTCGGTGTGTCACATTACTTACAACATTATAAAATAATTATATTATTTATTATATTTTTTTAAGTGTTACTTCCTCTATCTTATATTATACATCATATTTTTTTTTATCTGGATCATCTCAAAATATAATCAATATATCATATTTAATAACCTTTTCGCATAAAAAAACCTAAACAAATCATCATCTGTTACAATACATCCACTACCTCCTTTTTCCTCATCTCTTCTTCTCTCTCTTAAATCCCACTTATACCCCACTATCATTAAAAAAATAATCTTTCTTCATCAAATCCCATAAAAATTTAATACATACATAAATTCACGTGTCGGGTCAAAACGTTCGCTATATTTTGGAATAGAGGGAGTATTTTTTAATTATTAAATGGTATGATATGAAATTTATTTTGATCCAAAATTATACTACTAGTATATAATTTTAAAAAAATTATTTGTTCGTTACACGATCAATTTTATGATCTATATGGTATTTGTTGGAAGTAATATGAGACGAAGAGAATATAATTTTAGACATGTGAATTAATAGACTCATAAGTAGATCAAAGGGAGTTCGCTTATTGATAAGCAATTCTCGACCCATCCATTCTAGTTAACGACTCAAGAGAAGGACAAGATATACGCAGGATCTCGAATACCTAACCACTCGATTATAAAAAAGAACGATTTATCATCCAACCAACTCCATAATATGGTGTCTATATTATTCTTCTTTTCTCCTATTTCACGTATATTTTCAAAAGTTCTCCAAAAGGGCGATTGATAAGTCATTTTCGTCAATTTCACTCACATGATTATTAGTTCCTCTAAATTCATTATTTGTGCATGTATTTAGGTAGGCCTACACGTCTATCAACACACAGGAACCTTATTAGATATACATGGACCATCGCATCGATAGTTAGATATCGACAATGCATTGCAAGTGTGACGTGAAATTCATCAACTTCTTGGTCTCCCTAGCTAGTTGGTCATCAATATTTATACCTATCATGTTTTTGCATATAAACACCAAAAAAAAAAAAAAAACACAAGCACATATTCAAAACAGAGCACACTAGAAGCGGAGCAAAGATACAACAATGGAGAACAAGCTGAAAACCGAGCTCCTTCTCCGGCTCTCCGCCGCGCTCATACTCGTCCTCGCCGCCATGTTGATACGTACAAACTCTGAGACCAAGCTTATCTACGGGCTCTACGAGAATACGGCTAAGTCGAAGGATCTCAGAGCGTTCATGTATTAACTTCCTGTGAATTCTGAAGTATATGGTCATTTTGTTTAGGGTTAAAATATGCATTAATGGATCTTATACCATCAGTTCAAACTTTTAATAGAATTAATTCCTCGATGATTACAATGATGGGACGAGATTATAGTGATGAAATGAACTTATGATTTCGGTTTTGTGATGTGTAGGATATCGGAGTATGTTTTCTTGGCCGCAGCGAGCTACAGTTTTCTTCAGACAATCAGATGCTTTTTCTCATCATCAGCTGAGGGATTCACAGAGCCAAAGTCGACAGTTTCTGTTAATTTTCTGCCTTGGCTTTCACTTGTGCTAGACCAGGTAATTCTATACTTCTGATTAGTTGCTTTATTTTAGGAGACAATGTTTCTGTTGTCTGCAACATGTATATGCTGCGTGCATCTCATCCTCATCAGATTCTATCCTGGAACGAAAGTATTGGGTTGTGGTTGATTGCTTGCTTTATTGAGGGCTAAATTAAATCATTTAGTATCACTAATTGTTCCCCTGTTATCTTTTAATCCCTTTTTGTATTCCTCCGCTGGCAAAAGCTCACTTACATTAGTGAGCAGATTAATACAGAGGACCACAGACATAGACCTTCTATAGTTCTATCATAGCATGCCCAGAAAGCATTTAGATAGTTCGATAAGAACGAAATGTTTCTATCAAAGATTTCTAACAAAGAAATCTTGATCGTTAATTTTAACTTTTGATGCATTACATACTCATTAGGTTAGAATTTATTGCTGTGTTTTAGAATCTTACTGTAGTATTTTACCCTGCAAATTCAAGAAGTCCGAATAATCCGATGACCTACAAACATCTATTAATCCAAATAATTGAGAGTTTGATTTTGTTTAAACATAAATCTCAAATTCTCGAGTTTGTGTAGATGGAGAAAACAAATGCAAAATATTATGACTACACTTAAAACATCCTGGTCATGGGAAGCAAATCATTGGAGTTATTAGTGTTCCAGATTGAATCGAGTCATTAATCAAATGTTTAGGATTACTGTAGACGACGAACTATTAACATGCACGACGTTGGTCAGTGACGTGAAAGGTCATTAAGTGTCAATATTCTCGATGGCGATTAATCGTGAAGTTCACATCACGTAGATTAAATCATTTGTGGATCAGAACTATACAATTAATTATATTATATACCCTACAACTCAAGGCAAACCGATCTTCAATTTCGTGTTGTTTGTGTGGGCATTTTTCGAATTCACTGCCTCAACAATATCGTTGTCAGTGCGTCCATTGCACTTCTACAAATTGTTGACTTAACTCATCTTTCAACATTATTTATCGGCTCGTTAATGACGTCTGTCGAAAAGGCTTGTTTCTGTCGGTTGGTGGTTTTCTGCATCGAACATATAAGAGCGATAATACGTAAGAAATTAACATAAATTACTATTTCCATAAAATATATTATCTCTATTTTATAATATAAGCAACGTATTGACCCGACACGTGAATTTACGTGTGTGAAATTTTTATGAAATTTGATGAATAAAAAATATTTTTTTTGGTGATGATAGATTTATTATAACAGTTATGAGAAAAGATAGTGGATATACTGTAATAAATATGATTTGTTTTGGTGTTTTTTATGTGAAAAATTACTAAATACGATATATTATATATATTTTGTAACGACCTAAATAGATGTTGTTTATATTATGAAACGCAGGGAGTATAAATTTATCTGAGAACTCTCTTGTTGAATTAACCAGCGATACAGTAATGAATTTACCAATTACGAAAACTATTTTAGGTGGAAGACTACGTATGAGATAGTATCGCTAACGCTTTGATAGTATGTGTGATCTATTTCAAGGTGAAAACAATGAGAAATGACACTTACAATATTGTGTTTGGTTTAATTTTCTGTGTACAGGTGACAGCATACCTCGTATTTGCGTCCAACATTGCTGCAGCTGCTGGAGCAGCGATGGCCATCACCGGATCCGATAATCTCCAGTGGATCAAACTGTGCAACATATACACCAGATTCTGCTACCAAGCCGGCGGCCACATAGGCTGTGGCGCTGTGGCCTCGCTCCTCTTGGCTATTGTTGCTGGACTCTCTGCCTTCAAGGTTTTCAGCTTCTATTCTCCTAAACGCTTCTTGGCACTGAAGAGGCTATTCAAGTGATTTTACCCGCTGTGACTTTACTGTAATTTCCTGTCTGGTTAAAGAAATGTATCATAATCTACAGTTTCATTATTGCATATACAGGAGTGGTTTTCGCACAATACAAATTATGTTTCATGTTTGTGGCATTACAAGCTTTCGTAAATCTCGTCCTTCCTCGAACCCTGTCATGAATAACATGGTTATCGCTTGTTGTTATTATCTAATCAAAATAACAATTCAGATAATCTCGTTTTCGACAGGGTACGAGCTCTTTGAACTTTGTGGAGGTTTGTGGGTTTGTGGTCCATGAGCTGGGGGCCCAATAGTATCAGGACTTTAACGTCTTTGGACTTTTGGTTTGCAGTTCTTCATTAGATATGGGCTTGGGCTATCGGGCTATTCTTCATTGCAAATATCAATTGCTTCGATGCTTCTAATACATTCTAAAATCAAGTGATGTTCAAGCTGCAAAAATATAGAATTACGTTCCATGATCCCCATGGACTAAGTAGATATCCGAATTAAGAATCGTCAAAGCCTCAAAGACAGATCAAGATGGACATCATGCTTGTTCTCAACACCATTACCATTATATTTGTGTACGTTTTGTGGCCGCAATCCAAGCTCGAGTTGCATATTATTCCGATAAGTATTATATTGTTCCATGCTCGCGAACCTCTCAGTGTCATAAACTGAACTCTTGGGTCTGTCACGATCCATCAGCTTATGACCACTTCGGGGCTTTTTGGAAGAATGGCTTTGCTCCCCGTACTTCTTAGCCAAGCTACGTTCCACCTTGTGCGCGTTCTGGTGACCTCCTAGTGCCTGAGAACTATAGAACTGTCTCCGACAGTGATCGCACGAGAAAACTCTTGGTTCGGCTTGAACACCAACTGAGGATAAAGAAGATTGCCACAACGACGACAAAGATGATGATGATGGATCAAGCATAAGTTCTAGCTTGAGGTGGTTCTTAGGTAACGCGTGGAGGTGGAGATCAAGCGAAGTAAATTTTTCCGAATCCATCTTATTTCTGAAGAAACTATAAACAGTTTGGTAACCTTATACTATATGAAATGAGATATGAGGGACTATAGTGTTAACTGAAAAGAAGAGTGCACTTATATAAATAGATGGTAAGTGTCATTCATGTGGTCTAATCATTCATGGATCAGTTGAAGACAAACGTTTTGCTGAATTAGACAAAACTCAGGATATGATTTGTCTTAGCATAGTGCTATAAGATCAACGTAGAAATAAAATGTGTCACGGAACTTTCACTGATTGTTCCCCTCAATTATTGTTTAGAACTCCTTTAACTACTTGAAATAGAATTTCGATTCATATAATGGAACTTTTTTATGATTTGATGGAACCTCAAAGAACTTCATGGGTTGAACCTAGACAATAAAGACAAAGAACCCGTTCTATGTCTCCAAACGTCTAAGTTGGGGGCGGAAGCAAAACAAAAAACAAAATATCAAAAAACAAAACAAAACAAAAAAAACTGCCGAGAATTTGTATCATGACACAGTATTCTTTGACATCAGGATAAGACAACGGTTGAGGCTAAAACAGAAATACGAATGATTAATCAAACCAATAAATATACTCCCTCCGTCCCACTTACAAATAAGAGTTTGATCGCATAAAAATGTTAATATGGTTCGTGTGATGGTGGTTGTTTGATGATGCTACCCAACGCTTCCATTCAAAGGAGAGCGTGATCACGATAAACATACAAGGCAACTCTCTCATACTGCCGATAAATTTCGTAAGGTCGATAATGTCCTATACGATATAGGAGGTTTGGCCTAACCTTAATCTCAAGTTCGCAAAGTGAGAAAGTTCCAAAAATCCGTACCATACATCAATCTGATAAGTCCATATCATCAGCCGAGGTTGTCAACTTTGTTTCATCAAACTCGTCTCTGTTGGTGGTAATGAAATAATACCAGGGGCCAACATTTTGGCCTAATCAAGCTGCTTTATCTCGAAAATGACGGTCGAGGAACACATCCGAGGAGGATACAGAATGAATAATAGAACCAATCGAGTCGTTTGTAACAAGGTGGTCGTCTTTTCCTACTTTTGGTATCTATCCAAGTTAAACACGTCGTTTACAAGTCAACCCGAACTCGAGCATGGCAAATGCTTGTAAAACAATGATACTGAAAACAAAGTCAGGATTGCACGAGTATGCATACGAACTTTTTGTAATAAATACGTATATCCTTCACATACATATTGAACTTCCACGCATAATCTGAAGGCACCTAGAACGTGTCGAATGAGAGTATCCGGGGTGTCGTCCTTAATCCTTCGATTTCTGGTTTCGAACAGATCTGAATTGCGATTGGTTTATGAGTGGTTAAGCTGAAATACCATTGACAATCCTTGCTCTGAGTTCTTTCCTTAGGATTTTCCCAGATGGAAGCTTAGGAATTGAGTCGACGAAGAAGACCCGGTTGATTCTCTTGTAGAACATCGCCTGCAGTTACATAATGTACCTTGGTAAGCAAACCGAACAACAACTGAGCCCGTGTACTGTTTCAGCACGTAACCTAAATTCCTGGCCATTTTGTTTCCAGAGACGATGCAAGGGCCTTAAGCAGCTATGAGCATATATATTTCCGAGACAGACAAAATCGTGAATATTCATGAGCTTGTAACTTGAAACCGGCCAAGGACCTAATAACCACATGCTGTGGTTGAGGCCAAAACCCGTCAATGTGAACACATACACGCCATTTTTGAGATAGTTGCTTGGGTAAACCCTCAGATATATGAAACCGCCTGCAAAATCCGTGTTCCATGTAAGCTGCTCGTAAAATAAGCGGACGAGCTTGCTCAAAAGATCTTGCTCAAACTAGCTGTACCAATCCTGTAAAACGGTACCCTTCACCATCACGTCGGTGAAGACAGATATCTTTCTTCATCATAGAGCCAGGTTTGGTGGTGAAATATGACCAGATTTCCCCCACCAGGAAATCAAACCAGCACACAAGAAGCAATACGCAACGAAGACTGCTAATTATTTCAAGCATGTTTGTCCACTAAACATTTGAAATCTTGAGTGAATCATAGAACTTTACTTGTATGTATCCTCTAGCTGTGTGTGAGAGCGTAGATGCAACAATACAATGAATTGATCACAAGAAAAGATCAGATTATATTACCTGCTTAGAAATGAAATGCTTGATCTCATTCTCAGATATTTGGGATCCATTTAATCGAACAACGAACGCGACAGGAACCTCCCCAGCGGCCTCATCTTTCACTCTGAAAATGAACAAAATTCAGTAACTAATAAAAGTTGCTCAGCATGGTTCTTTCAAGCATACACTTCCCATCCACAACAGGTGAATAGAAGAGAGGCGTTGAGATAAAGAAGATATCTTACGCTACTACAGCTGCATCCGAGATATTAGGGTGATTAATCAGCATGTCATCCAGCTCCGCAGGGGCAACTTGGATGCCTTTGTACTTGATGAGTTCCTTGAGCCTGTCCACAATGAAGATCTCGTCGTCAACATAGCCAATGTCACCTGTGTGCAACCATCTATCTTTGTCGATGGTAATTCGTTGTGGCCACGGGGTCATTCAGATAACCTGTTTCATATCGTGACCAAGCCACTTTGATTGGTTAATGTGTCCTAACATACAACAGAGTAGACAAAAAGCTGTTTTTCCCCTAAAAGAAAGCTAAGCCTTACCTTTCATGATTGGGCTGCCTCTAATACAAATCTCTCCAGGTTCATTCCTCGGCAAAGATGCACCCGTGTCAGGATCAACAATTTTTAGTTCAGCGTTTCTCACAACACTACCACATGAACCGCTGTTGATTCCTTAGCAAATGCCAAGCGCAGCGCCAACACCAGACCTGCCTCAGTCATCCCATAGCCCTACAAGTGAATTAAACACTCCTTTCTCATCAAAACTACTGCATCACACACCTCTTCAAGAAAACGTCAGAGAAAGAAAAACTTCAATGACATTTGAGTCGGTCTATATGTATCTGTCCAAACACACCCTTGGCGAGCTTAGCTCGAAATGTCTCCTCGAGTTCTTTCCCCATCGGAGCAGCACCAGACAAGACGGTTTTTATAGTTATACTTATCGACATCAGTTCTATCAAAAGTCCAAAAATGACAGTAAAAAGTTCACAAATATATATATCTAACAACTTCAAACTCCCGGTCCCATTTCAGTTCTAGGAACCGACCACGGAAGGGGGACAGTGCCAGGTCGTGGTTCGAGAGCACGAAACAACAATTACATTTAGGACCCTAGGTTACTCCACTCGTTCTCATACAACTAGGGATGTAACCGAACTGCTCGTGAACTACTCGAGTTAGACTCGACTCGACTTGGGTCATTTAGTCGAGTCGAAATCGGCAAGATTTTCAGGTTCGATATATTCGACTCGAGTTCGGCTCATATGTTTGCAATAGGTTCGAGTTTGATCAGTAAAAAATGTACTACTGGAGTACTACTAAATTTTAACCATAAAATTTTAAAGAGCCCTCATGGACATCGGTTCTCTTGTGTTTAGTAATAAACTTTCGTTCATGAAAATATGATTAAACGTGTATAAATAATCCCTAATGAAATATTGATTCTTAAGATTATTCATATTTATTATTCCCTCTAAACACATTCAAATCGTAACATATTTTTTTTAAATCATCCCAAACAAATTACAACATTAGCCTATTTGACAAGAAAAAAAAAAGTCTATTATACCCCTATTATCAAAATCTACTCAATTATACCTGCAATTTTCTCTTTTGTTTCTCTCATTTCTTTCACTACTTCAACCCCTCCCTAGGCAGCCCTTTCACCTTTCATCTGCTTCATTTTCTCTCTTCATCTATTTCTCATTTTCATGGAGACAGCAAAATCTAAATCCGTCGTCGTTTTCTTCACAGCAAGTGACAATTTGGATTTCAATTTTCAATCTGTAAGTTTATCCAGAATAAACTCTCAGATTTAATTTCACGATTTTCGATTTTAATTTCAAAGATGGTGTGTACTTGATAGAAATATGATGTTTAATCCAGAATTTTTGGTAATTGACAACATTGAATTGCTATTGGAGTATTGTGTAGGATCAAAGGTTGCTAGGTCTTGTCTCTGAAATCGATTCTGGATTTGGTTTCTTCACCCGGTTGACATTCAAATAACAAAAAATCACAAATAAAAAAGGATTTGGTTTTTTCACACAATTGATTCGATGAATATGTCTGTGATCTTGACATTCAAGTTAAAAAATCACAAAATCATTTTAACATTCGAATGATTTGTCAAAAAACTAGAATTTTAACATTCTAACATTGAAATGTAAGATTATATGTTTTGAGATTATGTTTAATATTAAGATAATAATAATCTTAACATTGTAAGAATATTTGTATGAGAATCTTTTAATAGATTCTTTATTTTACCTACTAAAATATTTATTTTTTATAATATATAGAATCTTTATTTATCATGAACGACATTAGAATACTTATTTTTATCTAAAAACAATTATTTATTATATTTTATTAATTGATTTGATCATTGATTTGACAAATAGAAAGAAAAGATCTGATAACAAATATATTTTTTATTCTCCTTTTCTCTACTTGTATAATAATTATCCAATTTTGTGGGTTATTGTCCACAATATAAGTTTTACATACTCATGGACATATTCTGCTGCAACCTCAATTTTATGCAAAAGTGTGGGTTTCATTATATAAAATGCGTAACATCATGATTTTACGTAATATGATGCAAGTGTTTCAAAGTGATACCTTTATAAAGTGTCATTGGCATGTTTATAATATATTTTCTTGAATTAATAATGTTTCATCTTAAATTCAATATTAAGAATTGAGTGTGTTGAGGTTATGTGGTAAGTTGGTTATCCATATTGATATTTGTGTAGAAAAGAGAGCAGCTTATATATGTGAAAAGCCAATAACTTATTAATCATGACTTTTGGGTTAAGAGATGTGCCTAATTTATATGTATAACTTGTTCAGGTCCAATTTGGGATATTGGACTCTCCTCTTGGGCTCTCCCTTGAATCCTAACAAGTGGGTAGGAAGGCCCGGTTTGGACGGGTTTTCTCCCTTTGACTCTCCCATGGCGATCAAGAATGTTCTTGTACAGCAAGGATTGTTTAAGACTCTGAGAGGAATCAAGCCGGCAGATATGAAACAGGATGATTGGGAAGAATTGAAAGTAAAGACAGTAGCTACCATCAGATTGAGTCTGGCGCTACAGGTGAAGTATCAGGTTCTGAACGAGGTCTCATCGGCGAAGATGCGGGAGAAGTTAGAATCTGTTTACATGTCCAGGTCATTATCAAATAAGCTTTATTTGAAGACGGATTTGTTTGACCTCAAAATGAAGGAGGGGACGGATCTTAATGACCATATTGCAGAGTTTAATCGGCTTGTGACTCAGCTGGCTAGTTTGCATGTTAGAGTTGAAGAGTAAGATCAGGCATTGATCTTACTCAAATTACTTCATAGTTTCTATGTTACATTGAAGACCACTTTATTTGTAGACAAAGACAAGTGTGAAAGAGATGACATCAGCAGTTCTTGATGTGAGCAAGTTGAATCCTACAGGTTCCAGCAATTCCGGGGAGGGATATGTTGCTAAGTCAGAGAACAGGAGTAGAGGTCTTCAAACGAACAAGGGTAACAGAGGGTAATTCAGATCGAAATCGCGAGATCCTCGTGACTTATCCCAGGTGGAGTGCTACAAGTGTCATGAGAATGGGCACATCAAAGCACAGTGTCCTCAGAATAAAAACAGCTCGTCCGAGAAATCATCCAGTTCTGCAAGTATAGCAGAGAATGTGGAGAATAGCGATGGTGATCTCTACGTGGCTTCAGGAGTTACCGAGTTCCACAGTTTAGCTTTCACAGCTCGTAGTAATACTTTGTTAAATGAGTGAATTATGGATTCCGGATGCTCATTTCATATGTGCCGCGTGAGAGAGTGGTTTGATACATTGACGCCATGCAGAGGAGGTTTCGTGTTAATGGGTAATGGCGCGGTGTACAGAGTTGCTGGGATTGGAACTATTTAAGGTCAAAATATTTGATGGGGTAGTCAGAACATTAGGGGATGTGCGGTATGTCCCAGACCTTAAGAAAAATCTAATATTGGTCGGCACTCTAGACTTAGCTGGTTGTAGGGTATCAGTAAAAAATGACATCATGAGGGTGTCAAAAGGATCGCTGGTGGTTATGAAGGCCCGGAATATAAGAGGGTCATACTGCATAGAGGGAAGATATCTATCCACAACAAAAGACAGGCAGGCCTCGAGCGTAGGACAGGTTGGCCTGAAGATGATGGGCCCAAAAAAGGTGCACAAGTTAAGGATCCCCTGGTGCGTTGCTGGTCCGCAAAGAGGGTTGAACAGGTGCGCAAGTGGCTCAGTCCAGGTAGAAGGGTAGAGGAGGCCCATGTATTCAGGCTCAAGGGAGAGTGGATCATGTGGATGGTACTCACACATAAAGGGGGGATTGTTGAGATTATGTGGTGAGTTGGTTACCCACATTGATATTTGTGTAGAAAAAAGAGCAGCTTATACATGTGAAAAGTTCATATCCTACTAACCATAATTTTTGGGTTAAGAGATGGACCCAATTCATATGTGTAAGTTGTTCAGGTCCAGTTTGGGATATTGGACTCTCCTCCACGACTCTTCCCTGAATCGTGGTATCAGAACCCATGGTTCATTGGGTTGGACAGGACACGGTGGTGCGTAAGATAGCAGGCAAGGCTCAAAATACATATGAGGAAGATGTCAAGGGGTTGTGATGGGATAGGAAGGCCCGGTTTGAACGGGTTTCCTCCCTTTGACTCTCCTCTGAATCTTAACAGAGTGCAACTCGAGTTTGACTCGACTCTATTCCCCGACAAACTTCTCGATCAGCATTATTCGATTTTTTCCTTATGTTCGAATTCGATTGATGTTCGATTCAAAATGAATAGTAGGTGTTTGAGAGCGAATTCCTGAAAACTCGACTCGACCCGGTTCGTATCGCCCTGCATACAACTGCAGAGGCACTTGGCAAATACCCAAATGAGAAATCCCATCGAAGATGATTTCTTGTAACAAATGGACACTCTATTTTTTACTTCTTACCGCTATTGTTCTTCTTTTGATCATGACTGCATCATCTTCTCTTCTTCTTTTTCTTCGCATTGCTCACCATTTTGAAGTAATCTGTTCTGCTCACCATTTTGATCATGACAGCATCATCAGTTTTGGAGCACGAGGAGGCGACGGAGACAGACGAGAGGAGACAAAGGGCTACACAGTATAATTGAGTGATACTATTTGATGCTCAAGGAGGAAAACCCTAGAGAGTAAACCAAGTGAACAACCGTTCACGGGGGGAAACAAGAAAAATTAGACATGAAAGAAGATAGACCACTCGGAATCTGTCGGGAAAAAATGCTTTCTCCGTAGTAATTTAATAGATAATTGGTATTTTTATCTTTATAAATATATGGAAAAAAATGAAAAAGAGAAAAAGAAGAAGAAATTATGGTGTTGATGAGATACGTTGATTTTAATAATTTTATATAAAAATTTTTTAAATAAGATAAATATTTTATTTATTTTGGGACGATCCAAATAAAAAAATATTTTAAATAATTTAAAACGGAAAATATATCTTTCAAAATATCCTACTTTTTGATGTGTTGATTCGAGATGATGTGTGTAGATGGAGGAAAAAAAATACACCATCCATCTCGACATGGGTTGTCTGTTGTCCAAAAACTCATAACATCATGTTGTCTAACAATCCAATGATGTCAAGTGCACCATCACATCAATAAAAAAAAATTGCCTTATGATTTTTTTTTTTTCTTGGGAACCATAGGATCTTCCTTGCTGTTGGATAACCACAACAGGGGATCCTGTCCCCCTCTATCTCATATATATCGTTTTGTCATTTTGTTTTAAATTTTTTATTCCTATCGTTTTGTAATTTCGATCCGTCTCAAATTTTTTACTCCTTTAGTTTTAAAAAGATTGTATTTTTTTTTAGCAAGCACGCATGATGATACAAGTTTTGACCAATATTACGAAACGATCAAAATTATTTTTTGATAAAATATCGTGAAATATTAATGATACTAAACGTTATGTACTATAATATGGGCCCATAAAAATGTAAATTGTATCGTTTAGATGAATAACGAAGTTTCGCAAATTACGTGTTGAATAATATAAGAAGAGAAAAATGCTGCAATAATTATGGGACGGAGGAAGTACAACATTTTTATATTTTCAAAGTTTTGTGTGGTTGTGAATTAAAACAAAATAAAGAAAGAAAAATTATGTGATCGATAATTAAAATAATAATAAAAAGATAGATCTAAATTTACGTACATAAGATGAATATTGTAATTACAATGGGACGACAGAAGTAATAAAAGGAAAAATAATACGATACTCTATCCTTAAGATTTTATCAAAATAAAATAAAATTTAATAAGTACTTTGATGATCTTTGTGCTTATACCTAACGATATTTGATCATCGTGAAATCATGTTCGTATGAAAATATATAATTTATATTATAATTAATATTTTATGATAATTTTACGTAAAATAACGTTTAATTGTCACGAGATGCTGATCAAAATTGATCTTAATAATCCTCCAAATCAAAATATTGTAAATTTTGTGAGACGGGAGATATTAATTGGTTGGATATTTAGAATTTTCAACATTTTAAAGTTGTTTTATACAAAAGTTTTATATTTTTTTGTCCCATAATATATATGATATTTTAATATTTTAATTATCTTAAAACATATGTAATATTTTATTATTCCATAAACTTTTCGCACAAAACATTCACTCACAAATATAATGCATTCAATTAACTTTTTCTCAACTATTATAATTAATTTCACTTTTTTAAAAGAAAAAATTCTCATTGACCTCACTAAACTTTTGAATCCAATGAAACGATTATATCTATTATGAAATGAAAAAAATAACTTATGTGAAACATATATTTTAATTATCTATGATAGTTTATCTAAAGAAAAAATATTAAAATATCTAAGACACGATTAATTTTCATTCACACATTTTACATTTCATTTAATTTTTATAAGAAACATCTTCATTTTGGCCACGGACCCAGCGGGCAGCATACCCTCTCACCCCAAACCCCAACCTCACGCCGCCGCCACTGAGAGCGCCGCCAGTCGCCGAGGCTCGTCGGCGATCTCTCACCTCCTTCAACTCCTCTCTTTTCCGGTAATTTCTCTCTCTCTCTCTCTCTCTCACTTGTTCGTCGCGTTGAATTGGAAAAATCTCTGCTTGATATCTTTCTCTTCATCAACCATTACTTGCACTTTCACTTTCACTTGTATCGATCAACTGGGGTTTCGAATTGGACTCCTAGTTGCTTGAAGTACACCGATGGTTCTGGATTTGTGGTGTTGTTGAACTGTTATGGGAATAGGATTGCTGTTTAGTATTGTGTGGAGCATTGTGTTCTCAACTCTGTGTGTTATGATCATCAGGTTCAGTTTCTGTTTCTTTTGTTTCGATTGCGAACAAGAGGAAGTATGTTTTCGTGGTGAGATTCGGCTCAAGCACTTTCGATTTAGGTAGACGGTTTCGTGAAGTTAAAATCGGAACGCGGAAGCTTATTGTATTATTGTATAAGATTGAAGAGTTCTTTTCATCAAGATTAGTTTCAATTCAGATGAGGAATATGTGTTCATGGTGCAATTCAGTTCTAGCTGTTTCAATTTAGGTGGATGGATTTGCAAAGTGAAGTAATACACCATTACTGGTCTATTGATTAAGATTGATGGCTCTGTTTATCGGAGTGGGATCCCCAGCTGTCCATGGGAGGAGCTGTCCCTGGCTCTACAAAACTAAGGGATTAGGGAGTGTGTCACAAAATAGATGTGTCCAATAACAAATAAACGGTTGAAATTAAAATAACACAAATCAAGAGTTGAGATTAGAATGTTATCTTTTCAATTTAACCATTCATTTTTCACCGTTTAATCTCAACCATTAGTTTTTTATTAGACACGTCTATATCATGACACATATTCCCTTTTCACAAAAAGCTAAACCCTAAACAAGAAAACTAAACCCTAAAACCCAAACAAAAATAAAAACCCTAAATAAAATCTAAATCCTAAATAAAAAACTGAACCCTAAACAAGAAAACTAAACCCTAAAACCCAAACAAAAGTAAAAACCCCAAACAAAAACTAAATAACAACAAATCAAGCCTTAAACAAAAACTAAACCCTAAACAAAATCTAAATCCTAAATAAAAAACTGAACCCTAAACAAGAAAACTAAACCATAAAACCCAAACAAAAATAAAAACCCTAAACAAAAAAAAAACCTTAAATAGACAAACCCATTAAGTGAAAAAACACTTTCTCATAAAAAAAACCAACAAAATAAAAAAAAACTCAAAAAGATTGGAGCCCTTAGATTAAATCCAAGGGCTCCCATTTACTGAGGGGGGACAGCTCCTCCCACGGACAGCCAGGGGTCCCACTCCCTGTTTATCATGACTAGTCTCAAATGGAGAAAATATTTGATATTGAAGTATGCTATCATGGTGCAATGAAGTTCTAGCATTTGAAATTTAGGTAGGTGGTTTTTTGAAACGTGAGTTCCATCCAAATGTCGGGACCTGATACTTGCGCCTGTTAGTTTTGCTTCATGGGATAATGCCGTTCGTATTGCTAACTACTCGAACTGAGAAGTGAGCAGACGTTTTGGAGTTGTGCTTGCATTTGATAATAGAAACTTCATCCGTGCAATATCGGTGTCCCGCAGTTTTTCTGAGGTATACCTGTTGGATGTGTTGGACTTGTACATCAGGCATCTACCTATCTGGGTAATTATGCGCTTTTTAGAGAATCCCTAGCTTTTCATCTAGAAACTATCTCCATATGTGCATCCTATAGTTTTTAATAAAAGCCTTCTCTCTTTGGGATGCTCTATCTCATCGGCATTTAAATTGTGTTTCATTGCTCGCTTGAATTTCTTTTCATGTGTACAAAGAATCAATTGTCGATTTCCAACAGAATGATTTACAGATTTACTGTTTTCTTTCAGGTTAAGCATATTTGAGATATGAGCCCTTTACCTTTCCCAGAGATTGGCAAGAGAGCCAAAGGTATCAACCTTGATGATACCAATTAAGTGATACTGGTTATAACCTTTTGTGGTAAGACTTTTTGTTATGGAAAATGTATATATTGTGCCTTCACTATGTGGCAATGTTTTTTCTTGCAGATCTTTTGACGAAAGATTACAACTTTGATCAGAAGTTTTCTCTTTCACTCCCGGTTTCTAATGGCCTGGTATAAATGCTGTGGATATATAGCTAGCCAATAGTATCTGCTATGTAGTTAAAATAAGTATCTGAAATTTTTTCCATAATCTAAGTTTGTTCTTGATGTTAGTAACCCCGTATTATTGCGACTATGCAGGGGCTTATTGCTACTGGTCTGCAGAGGGATCAGCTATTCTTTGGTGACATCACTTCCCAGTTGGTTCAGGGGAATACTACGGTTGATGTGAAAGTCGATACTTACTCTAACGTAAGCCGCCACATACACTGAAAATAATCCTGTTACAATTCTCATATCATGTACTGATAGTTCCTTGCACTTCGGTTGTAGAAAAATAGTAGTTATTGTATTTGTGCTTCATCCAAATGATTTGCTTCATTCACGTCCTTGGTCGTGATGGCCGAATGCATTTTCATCTAAGATGTAGTTCATT
>JAOVYX010014590.1:0-61803 GCA_035668315.1 Drosera spatulata
TACATTTAATTTTATATTTATAGAGTGAAGTGGGTGCTCTTAAATATTAATTTGACGTGTAAACTACAGCACGCATCAGTTTGCTACCATATTTTGTTAAAAGAATATGACAAATGCATAAAACCATGATTATACAACTTGGAATGGCCTATTCTAAATCATATGATCGCAATTTAACTCAATCAATTCATCCATGAAACAAACATTAAATCATAAGAAAGAAATATTATAATCATGTCTCATCTCCGAAATCCACCATAAACACGTCTACATCGTCACACCACAATGAAACTACTTACGAAACATAGATAAGAAAATCTGTCGAAAAGTAATATAATCAACACAATCCATAGATCCGACAATTGATTGAATAATAACAACTATAAAACCTATAATCATAGAGAAAAAAGCAATATAAAGAGGTTATAGAAGTTTCTCTCCCAATTTTGATCTACAAAGATCGTTGTTAATTAATAGGTATCCTTTGATGAAGCGTCTTGATCGTCACCTTAGCGCGTGATCAATTCGGTGATGATTTCTTTGCTCGAACGAATTGATTCTCTTGATTGGTGAGGTTTCCCTTCTTCTCTCTGCGTTGCGGCAGTGTTTTTGCATCAAAGAAGCTCTCTCGTTGTGAAAAAGGACATCTGGTATTTATAGGGAACTCGGGATGCATCCTCAAGACTTGAAATCGATATTCAGGATTCAATCGAGCTTCTGAAATTCAGGGAGACACGGCTGTGTCACACTGACGCACAGCCGTGTCACGCACAATCCTGTTTGTGACCATTACGCAAGATGGCCGTTTTTGGCTTTGGCACGGCTGTGCGTCCTCAAAACTGAAGCTGTTTAACTCATGTAACACGACTGTGTCACAATAGGACATGGCCGTGTCTCTGATGGCTGAACACCTGTTTAAGTGTGGCACGGCTGTGCCACAATGTGACATGGCCATGTCACCTACACCTCGTGCAAACATGATGAAAAATCATCCCTTTGGACTCCAACTTGATACAAAACCTCTTTTAGCATTTTCAATACACGTCAATCAACTCTGAAATACAGCTTTTGCACAAAATCCATCCTTCTATCGTCATTCTGCACACAAAACACAAAACTACGGCAGTATCCAACTCTAAAAATAAAACTAAACTAATTCTAAACAAAAAGACACAAACTCAAACAAAACGCCGGTTATAAAGTTATAAAAACATGTGTGTTTTGACAAACATCAAATTCCCCCAAACCAAATGTTTGCTTTTCCCTAAGAAAAGCAATACACAAGAAGAAACAAAAACGACGTAAAATGAAGAACTCATAACAAATAGGGAAAGTAGTGTCATAACACATAAATTCTACAAGCCAATTCATCTTCCTCCTTTCATATTACATAAACTAACCGTTCTCATATCCCAAAGCAAATTCCAAGCTAGGCACCATTCACCATCCCATGATCGTGAGTATCATATCAACACTCGTTATAAATTTGCAAAACTAAAAGTTCAATTCAAAATAATATGACAAGCAACTAGCATTCGCGCACTTTCACCTTCTTACCCGAACCAAGTAAATATCTAAATCACAACAAAGCAGGGCTCAAGATGATATGCACGAAGATAGGGAAAGCAAGTAAGCTTTTTCTTCTTTTTTTTGGGTCATTTTTTTATGTGGAGCTTGAAGAGACAAAAAGGATTGAAATCATGCCATGAGTCAAGTGACAAACACAATTACTTATAATTTTCATCCCCCAACAAAGCATTGTGCTTTGAATACAAGTACCACACATACTCAAAAAACAAACTCAAAGAAAATGTACTCAACTTAGGGTCAAAACTTGCCCCTTTTTTTCACTTTTTTTTTTTCTTAGCAAGCTCATCTTATCGAGTATCATGTCTCCTCTCTAGTCTATAGAAATAGATGGTAATTTTGATTATCGATGTAAAGAATACGGTAACTCTTATGCTTTTTGCTTACTTGTGTGCTTTGACAATCATCTCCTTTTTTTAATATGCTAGAGAAACAACATATCATATCATCTAAACACTTCCTACTCCTTCCAACCATACATCCCTCATAAATATTTCATCCCCCATTACAAATTCCTCACAAAAACCTTTCTCCTAAGCCAAACTTGACTCACAACACAAATCAATCCAAAGAAGGGCTCATTTGTGGAGTTGAGTATATAAAGATATAAATATAGAATGTAATCAATTCATTTGGTCAGCATAATATGAACATTGCAATGACCATAAAAAAAGTGAAGCAAGTTTAGATTTGGAAGTCTGAGCAATTGAAAGACAAAGTAATGCAATGTAAAGAAGTAATGTAGCATATGTAGGTATGTGAAATAAGGATAGGAACTTAAAGATTTTCGATGTCTACCTCTCCGCCTTACCACATTCAAGTTGCTACTAACTATTGTTTGCAATATTATATGAATCTAGCTCTAGTTTTTCACTCACATCCCGTGTTTAATTGAATTCACCCCCTATGTGCCTTAGCTAGGAATTCAAACTAAGCGATATTTCGAACTTACTAGTTATGCAATAGGACAAAAGTTTCATCTTAGGCCATCGTTTTTCTAATATGACATATTTTCCACTAAATTGTTAAACGTTGAACATTTTCCATAATTCCTATCATTCTTGTTCATCACATTTGCTAAACATCTAGTATATGATGAAATCACAATTTTTTTATTTTAGAAAATCAACAAAAGTAAAATCAATGAAAATAAGAAACTAGACTAACTAATCCCTCCCCTAAGGTAGAACTATATATTGTCCTCAATGTTTAGGACTAAGAAGTGAAATGCAATAAAGACATAAAAATAAAATAGAAACTCACTTGGTAGAGGTGAAATCTCGTCGATAGCTGGAGATTCCTTCAAAATACACTAATCTTGCTCCTTATGCTCAATATGTTTGTGAAATGCCTTATGAATCATATGTTTAATCCTGCATACATTCTCATAAAACACATCAAAGAATCGAGCAGAAAATAACATGTGATGAATTAAAACACCATTGCATACTTATTCTATCAATTTTCATAGCAAGGATTTAGTGTTTTAATGTATTTAATCAAGAGGATATATGATTAGAATGAATAATATGCAAAACAAGATGAATCAGGATGAAAAATGGCATAAATGAATGACAGTATAGGCGTAACGGCCTGTACAAGAGTTGTAATGGTCGTTACAGTCCAGAAAAATAAGAATTTAAACTCCTCAAATCTTCGTAACGATTCTTAATGCATAAAACCCATTTGAAACACTTAAAATGCATCATTTATGATTGTTCAAAGAGTTTTCGAAGATATAACTCGCCCGATGAATTTATTAGAAATGAAACGAACTCCTAAGCTAAAAACTAAACTAACGTATTGCACCTAAAGAAAACTAAAGACTCGGGTTGCCTTCCAAGAAGCGCTTGGTTTAGAGCTTGCAACCTGGCTCTTTTAGGTTATTCGAAATGCTGCGGAAGCCAAGATAAAACCTTCTTCTTCTTATGTTTGATATTTCTCAAAAATCTTATTTTCACAAAAAGATTAATCAAGCATGCCCAAATAAGATTTCTAAGATATTTGGATATATATGAAAATAAAACAAAGTATGACATATCAAAATCTTCCTTATGATCATGAAAACATCTAAACTAAGAAGATTTTCAGAAAATGAAATATTTGAATGAGACTGATCAATTTAAAATTCATTAATAGGAACATACAAAACAAACATTGATTCATGCTCAAGGATATCAGGCATTTCTAACTTAGAATCATGTTGCTCAACTTCATCATAAGAATACATATACTCTTCCAATTCCATAAAATCATGAAGTGTAATATATTGACCATTAAAACAAGTTTCATCAATATTCATTTTCAAGTTTTCATCATCAAATTCATCGTAGTCAAGTCCAAAATTTTTTTTGTCTAATTCATCATATCCTAACTCTAAAATTTGTTCTTCCAGCTCATCTTGCGTCTCATTTCTTTTCAAACTCTCTACTTTCAATGTTTCTTTATCATTTTCATTTATCATTAGATTTTCTTGCATTTGTGATTTATCAAGTTCAGTATCAATTTCATTGAAAGCTAGAGTTTTTAAATCGCTCATTTTAAGACTAAGTTGATTGACTTGATTTTTCAATATTTCGATGTTAGAGATGTTTTCTTGAGAATAAGTTGAACTTGAGGCAATTGAGTTAGTCAATTCATGCAATGAATTCAATGAATTTTTCAAAGCTTCAATATTAATATCATCACTAGAAAGTTCACATTGACCTTCTATTTGTGCATTATGACCATACTTCTCAATAAAATATTCGTAAGATAAAACAAAGTCTTCGTCCGAATCATCCTCAACTTGAATATGATTAGAACTCTCAATTTTAGATAATTCTTCACCACCTTTAAATATGATGAAATTCTCCTCTACTTGTGATTGTTCAGATTCATTATATGACTTAAAGATAGGAGTTTCTATTGGAAATGACATAGATTTAAGCTCGTCAATTTGACTTTGTAATTTACGCTTATTATATTACCTTTCTTCTTCAAACTTCCTATTTTCTTCTTGAATAAGATATTGGTTATCCATAATTATTTTAACCATTTCTTCTAAAGACATATAATTTGAATCTTGTGAGTATGGACTTGAAGGATGAGTGTACGGATGGTCAAGAGAATGACTATGTGAAAAGTCAAAAGAATTATTTGATATTAAAGAATTAAAATCTTGATAACCCTCATAATAATTTTGATGATATAACCATCCATCATTATAATAGTTATAATAAGCATTATATCCATATTGTGGTTGTGATGGTTGTAATAACGTATTCACTTGATTGGAATATCCATGAGATGAAAAAGTTGGGCAATTGATAGTTTAATGTTCCATATTAAAATAATTTTCACATGGCCTATTTTTCATATTGTTCTTCATTTGTTCAATCATTTTGACAATTTCATCTAACGTTTGAGAATAAGAATTATTGTAAGATTGATAATTCATCATACCATATGATTGATAGTTATAAGCCATAGTAAAAATCAATTTAAAATTAATTCAAAAAGAACAATCTCACCAAATATATCTTTTGAATTTTTTTATTAAATAAAATAAAATCACAATTAGTTAATTTTTAATTAAATTGTTCCCCGGTAACGGCGCCAAAATTTGACACGTCCGTCGCAAGGTGTGCAAATTATATCCTAACTATGACATACAATAACAAGATATTAAATTAATGTAGTAGCGGTAAGTCAGGGTCGATCCCACAAGGAACGGGTTTACTGATGTACTAAAAGTGATTCTTAACCAGAAAAAGGGGGGTTTTGAGGTTGGTGTTTTAAACTAAACTAAACAAAAAAGATAAACGAGTTCTTAAAGATGGAAAAAGGGTAGCGTGACTAATGTATAGTGTTTAAGTTGGATTTCTTCATCGATCGTTTTTTTTTTCCTTACTTAATCATGATTGTGAATGTTGTAACCAAGTGAAACTTAATTAACGCTATTGTCGATAATGTTATCTCATATGCAAATGAGCTAATCCTAACATTAGTTAGCTAGGCCAAAAGAGAATAAACCTAACTTAGCTAATGTTGTATAAGCGCATAACTCAACATTCCATATAAACTAGCAAAAGAGAATGACTAGTACGAACAAGCTCAATTCGATTGAATACACAGAGTTGTACAAAAGAGAATATTATAACTTATTGTTTGCTACCATATTTTGTCAAAAGATACTAACAAATGCATAAAATCTTGATTATACAACTTAGAATAGCCTATTCTAAATCCTATGATCGCAATTTAGCTCAATCATTTCATCCATGAAACAAACATTAAATCATAAGAAAGAAATATTATAATCATGTCTCATCTCTGAATTCCACCATAAACACGTCTACTGTTACACTACAATGAAACTACTCACGAAACATAGATAAGAAAATCTGTCCAAAAGCAATATAATTAACACAATCCATAGATGCAACAATTGATTGAATAATAACAACTATAAAACCTATAATCATAGAGACAAGAGCAATATAAAGAGGTTATGGAAGTTTCTCTCCCAATTTTGATCTACAAAGATCGTTGTTGATGAATAGGTATCCTTTGATTAAGCGTATTGATCGTCACCTTAGCGCGTGATCAATTCGGTGATGATTTCCTTGCTTGGACAGATTGACTCTCTTGATTGGCGAGTTTTCCCTTCTTCTCTCTGCGTTACGGCAGCATTTCTATGTCAAAGAAGCTCTCTCATTGTGAAAAAGGACGTCTGGTATTTATAGGGAACTCGGAATGCATCATCAAGACCTCATAATCAACGTTCAGGATTCAATCGAGCTTCTGGAATTCAGCGCGACACGGCTGTGTGACACAGCCGTGTCACGCACAATCCTGTTTGTTACCATCGCGCAACACGGCCGTGTTTGGCTCTGGCACGGCCGTGTGTCCTCAAAACTGAAGCTGCTAAACTCATATAACACGGCTATGTCACAATGTGACGTGGCCGTGTCTATGATGGCTGAACACCTGTTTAGTGTGGCACGGCTGTGCCACAATGTGACATGATCATGTCACCTACACCTCGTGCAAACATGATAAAAAATCATCCCTTTGGACTCCAACTTGATACAGAACCTCTTTTAGCATTTCCAATACACCTCAATCAAATCTAAAATCCAGTTTTGCACAGAATCCATCCATCCATCTGCACACAACACACAAACTATGGCAGTATCCAACACACAAAACTACGGCCTTGGTAAATACTGGGACATTCTAAGACTAGAGTTTGCCTAATATTCAATTTTTATACATCATGGGTTTGACTTAACACTAGGCACACTATGTGCCATATTACAACGTAATGAACAACCCATCCTATACAATGTATCCCACATATCGCCACCTTGACTCGTACATGTGATAAGGTTCACAAGAGTTTTTTTTGTGGAGTTTCACGGCATGACCAATATAGAACATCTCCAATGACAAATATAAGTATGTCCAATCAAAACCATGCATCACATAGAATACGAGATGGAAGGAAGGAAAATAGAGGAATAATAGCGTTTGGTAAGGGAGATTTAAAGGGTTATGGCAACACAAAGGAAATAGAATCAATGATCTACGATACGCAACTCTCCACTTTACCACTACCAAGTAGCTAGTAACTTAAGGTCGTTGTATTATAAGTGTTTAATCTTATCGTTGTCCTCGCATCCCATGTTTAATGCATTGCCCCCATGTGTGTCTTTGCTACATATGCTAAACTAGCTATATTTTGGACAGCTAATAGCTTACGCTCATTGTATTATAAGAGTTTAATCTTATCGTTGTCCTCACATCCTGTGTTTAATGCATTCCCCCCATATGTGCCTTTACTAGAGATGCTAACATAGCGATACTTTGAACGAAGTTCCGCTATGCAACTGAGTTAGTTTTCATCATAGGCCATCTTAATTTCTAGTATGACACTTATCTCATTTTTTTGTTTCGAGTTAATACATTTTGCATAGTTTCTAAACACTTCTGTGTAATTTCCTTCACTAATAAAATTTTTGACACATCTTCTTTAAAAGAAAATTCATTTTTTTAATCTTAATAAAACATGACAAAATGACATGACAGCACGACATAACTAAACACAACTAATTAACATGACTGACTAAATAAATAAGGATTGACATAATAATATTATACAGACCATAGTTTCGAGCATATGAATACTACATAACATTAGTTTTCAGTTCTCCTTCCCCAAATTAGAATCATACATTGTCTTCCATGTTCATAAATGTGAAGTAAAAAGAAATAAGGACAAGTATAGAAAATAGAAACTCACATGATAAGGGATGAAATCTCTTTGATAGTTGTTGTTATTTCCAAAAACACAAATCCTGCTCCACCACAATTATATGCATATGGAATGACCTAAGAATCATTTTTTTGCAATCCTGTAGACATCCTCACATAACATATCAAAGCATCGAGTGGAATAGAAATAAATATCAAGCAATTTCATTTAATTAATTTTCACAGCAAGGATTTGGTGTTTTGATTATTTTATTTTCAAAAGCTCCGAAACGATCCGGCATGGTTAGAACTCGTTTGAAACACTAAAAATACATCATTTAGGAAATGTTCAAAGAGTTTTCAAAGATAAAATACGCCCAACGAATTTATAAAAATAAAACAAACTCCTAAGCTAAAAACTAAATTAACTCATTGAACCTAAGGAAAAATGAGAAAGCTAGGGTTGCCTCCAAAGAAGCGCTTGATTTAGAGCCTGTAGCATGGCTCTTAAAGGTTATTTAAAGTGTTGCAGATGGTAAGTGAAAACCTTCTTCATTTCACTTTTGATGTTTCTGAAAAAACTTAATTTCTCAAAATGATTTATCATTAATGCCCAATTAAGATTTCTAAAACACAATTTTTCAAAATCAGCCTTTTGATCAAGAAAAACATCAACAATAAATAGGTTTTCGCTATAGGAAAAATTAGAATGAGATTGATCATTTTTCTAAATCTTGTAAAGGAACATTCAAAATAAACATTGATTCATGCTGAGGGACATTAGGCATTTTTAACATAATCATTTTGCTTAACTTCATCATAAGAATACAAAATTTTTTCCAATTCAACAAAATCATCAAGTGTAATAGATTGACTATCAAAATAGGTTCATTCATATTCATTTTCAAGTTTTCATTATCAAATTCATCATAGTCAAGTTCAAAATCTTTTTCCTTCACTTCATTAAACTCTAGCTCTAAGATTTTATTCTCCACCTCATCATGTGTTTCATTATGTTCAAAACTCTCAACTTTCACCAAGTCTTCAACATTTTCATATATCATTAAATTATCTTGTTCTTGTGACCTATCAATTTCATTTTTGATTTCATTGGGAATTAGAGTTTTTAATTCATTTGTTTCAAGAGTGACTTGATTGACATGACTTTCCAAGCATTCAATGCTAGAAATAGATTCTTTTTGATACTCTATAAAACTTGAAAATTTTCAATTAAATTGAACATTATGAATTTCTTTCTCGGAGACTTCTTGATCAATATCTTGACAAGAATTCAAGGAACTTTTCAAAACATTAACACTTGCAGCTTCAATAAAAAATTCACATTGATCTTCAATTTCTACTCTATTATTATAGTTCTCAATAAAATATTCATAAGGTAGATCAAAGCCATCGTCCGAATCATCCTCGAATTGATTTTGATTAGAACCTTCAATTTTAGACGATTCATTATCTCCTTTAAATATCGCTGAACTTTCATCGTCTTGTGGTTCTTCAATTTCATTAAATGAATTTCGAAAAAACCAGAGTTTCTACTTAAATTAATTCAAATTCAAATTGGTCAATTGGACTTTGCAATTTATGCATGCTAGCTTCAAGGTCTTCTTTAGAAATACTTGTTTCTTCTTGAAATATACATTGGTTATGCACAAACATTTTAACCATATCTTCTAAGGACTTAGAATTTGAACCTTGTAAGTATGGTCTCTAGGATTGACTTTGTGGATAGTCATAATAATTACTAGGCATTGGGGACTGAAAATCTTGATAATCCATATATAATTTTGATGATTTAACCACCCAGCATTATAGAGTTATAATAAGCATTATAGCCATATTGGGGTTTTGTTGGTTGTAAAAATATGTTCATTTCATTAGAATATCCATAGGATTGAAAAGTTGGGAAATTATTAGTTTGATGTTCCATAATTAAGTAATTTTCACATGGTATATTATTCAGATTGTTTTTTATTTCTTAAATCATTTTGCCAATTTCATCTAACGTTTGAGAATAAGAAATATCGTAAGATTGGTAATTCAGCAGACCATATGATCGATGGTAATAAGCCATGAAAAAATCAATTAAGATGAAGCCAAAAGTACAATCTCACCAATTTTCTTCGAGGATGTGATTTATGTATTGATGTCACCCTCTTAAACCTTGCAAAATCTTCACCACCGAAGTAATTCATGTACTACATTTCAAACTTTACTTTTGACTGCTGTAATAAATCTTTCAGACACGACAATTGTAGAGGTGTTATCACAATAGATAGGAGTTTTAAGGATACTTAGCCCATAGACAAGAAGTTTAGTCCAAAGGATCTCTGAAACACAGTTTGTTGCAGCAACCTATTCCACAAATGAGTCAACTCCTCAATCAAGGGTTACAAGTAAACATCCAAGTTCCGGCCCCTTTGGACTTTTCGGCCTTGGAATGATCATATAAAGCATTATGTATGGAGTCTTCATGCACAGTCCTGGGGGAAGATTATACGGAGTCAACATCACAGGCCAGCACGAGTACCCTGCCCCAAACTTCCCGAAAGGAGCAAAACCATCAGTTCATAGACCCAAATAAACATTCCGAGGTTATGCAGAGAACCAAGGAAACTCTTGGTCTCAGTGCTTCCAAGATTCACTGTCAGAGGGATACGACATCACCTCCTCATAGCTACGATTACTGGCATGCCAAGACGTCACCTCAGCTGTGCTCTTAGTTGTATACAAACAATGTAACCTCGATGTGATTGGGAAATATTGCAGCACCTTATGAGTCATGCGGTTCTTCCCCCGAAGAATATCCTTGTACCTGCGTGCCTTACAGTCGGAACACATCTCCAAGTTCATAGCATCCTTCCAGAACTGCATGCAACCATTGGGACATACGTATCTTCTGAAAAGGAAAACGAATGCCACTCATCAACCTGCTAGTTGAGTACAACGTGTCCGCTATCACATTGTCTTTCAGATAAATGTCTTTCAACAACGCTGCAATGTCATCCGTCACTCTATGTGGTATGTTGGAATCACACTTGATGTTCAACAACCTAGAAGCGACCTCCAACTAAGACACTTTGCAACCAGGGTACAAATCCTTACTAGAAGCACTCAACATATCAAAAAAAAGCCTAAGAAACAGGTGACGAATTGTAGTCACAAGTATTTATGATCTCATGATCCACACCATCAGAATCACCACGCCTAAACCCATCCACGACCAAATCCTTATACGGATTTGATCACATCATTCTTGAGGTCTCCCCTTGCTTAACCTCATCGAGTTACATCCATATCCAATAGTCGGACACAAAATCCCGCTAAAACAAGTACACTATCGCTTCATCCGTCGTTTGATAATACACATTGTAGCACTTGACACAAGGGCACCTCAAGTGTCCAAGATAATTACAAATATGATTTTCATGGGCAAACCTTACAAACTTTTCCACGTTTCTAGCAAACACTTCGCTAAAAAACCTAGCAACATCTCCAAGTTTTTAGCATCCTTTCAGAATGGCATACAACCATTGGGGCATACGTATCTTCTGAAAAGGAAGACAAATGCCGCTCATCAGCTTGTTAATTGAGTACAACGTGTCCGTTATCACATATGACAGTCCCAAAAATAACCTAGAGGGAGGGGTGAATAGGTTATCTCAAAAATTTTCCAGACAGTACAGTAGAGCTTTGGGCTAGTCTGCACTGCCTAAGTCTGTTGTAGTATTGTGGAAGTTCTGCAGTTGAGAATTTAGCTTTGTAAAGCTTTTCTCTTTGGACTTGAAGTTCATTACTAACAGTTCTAGGAATGATAACTAGTGCGAAAAAGTAAATGACACAGGATTTTTATACTGGTTCAGATATCTGCTATCAACAAGTAACAAAAGCTTAGTCGAGTCTTCCCTTGGTCATTACCAGTGTAGTCAAGCGAAGCGGAGGTTCACTAGTTCTTGTTTCTGGATTATAAGATTATCCCTTTACAACAAGATCTTACTTGCTAAAGGATAAAGAACCTAGATCTTGCACTGCACTGCTGCAGTTATTGTTCTTCACTTGCAGACTAATGAACCTTCTTTACAAATCCTGAATCTTCGATTCAGCTCACGCACAGAGAGTCTTCAAGGTTTTTCTTCTTTTGAAAGCTCTCAAATGGTGTTCAACTTTTCTCAGACTCATCAACCTTGTTCTCTGTACTATGAGTCCCCTTTTATAGGCTCAGGGAATCAAAACCAGTGACAATACTATCTGATAGTGACAGTTTTGTCCTCTACTGCAGTAGACTGACTTGGCTTCACCTTTTCTGATCCAGTACACATCACCTTTGCCTCACCTTCTTGTTGTTGACCCCTTCCTGGTGCATAAGTCTACTGCACGCCTCTGCTGCAATCTCTATTGCACCTCTGCTGCAGCCTCTACTGCAGCCCTGCTGTCAACCTCTGATGCACCTCGGCTGCATGAGCTCTACTGCACAGTCTTCATACCATTCTTTTTGCAACCTCTCTTGCACCAAGTACTGCAGCCAGTCTACTGCAACTTAACTCCCACTCAACAGCTTTCAGACCTCATCCTCTCAACCTACAAGTGTAGACTCGTCTGCACCCAACACTGCACACAGTCTTCTGCATTTGAGCTTGCATACTTGCACTGCGATATGGTTCCCTCACTTTCCTGCTGGAACTGGCTTTAAACGCAGGAATAGTCCTAGATCAAGAGAACTCTGAGACCTTTTGCTGTTGTATGTGATTAATCTTTGGCTTGTAAATTTTAGTCCCTCTAGTAGTCTGCACCACTCAGGTCGTCCGCACTCTACTGCACTTCTGTGCCCTGCTGCTCTGCTGCATCTGTGGTCCTAGTCTGCAACTACTTAACTAACTATTACATCCTAAGTATCTAATACATATATAATTTCTTCCTAAGTTTTGTTCATCAATTTCTGTACAAGTGAAGGGATTGTACATTCATAACAATCTCCCCATAAATTGATGCAAACAAAACTTCTAAGAAATTAAAACAGTAAGAAAACTTATACATCTATTGCTAAGTGAAAAAATTTTATAAGAAGTAGACGACTTACATTTTATCCTAAGGATCAATCCTTCCGTCCTATCTTGGAAGGATAGTCCTGCTGCAGAACCTTAGACCGCTTGTGCTTTTGCTTCTTCCTTTGTTGCTCTGCTGCTGACCTGGACCCTTGCTCTGCTAGTCTGCTGCTTGACCCTCCTGCTGCAGACCTTGGGGCTACCTCCCCCTAAGACCTTGGCTCTTCTGTAGGTCTGCTAATAGACCTCTTTGCTGCAGAGGTTCGCTCTGCTGCAGGCCTGTTAGATTTCTCCCCCTTTTTGTTTGCATTAAAGCTTTGGGTGAGGTCTTTGACAGCTTCCTTTAATGCCTTCAGTTCTGAGGCCATACTGGTCTGTGCAACAGTGGATCTTTTGATGGTTGCGTCCACTTTGGACGCCAGGATGGTAAGACGCTTATCATTGTTGAGGATGTGGGTTTGCAGCTGACTTTGCGTCTCTTGAATGGTTGTCTGCAGCTTTCTGAATCTGATAGCCTATGTGTTGTGCAGTCAATTATAGTTTGAGGTTGTTTTTACATAATGTTGCAGACTGATGTTGGTTGCCTTTTGGGCTTGTTTGGTCAATGCCTTTGAGAGCCCTTCAAGCAGTTCTTGGAAGATATCAAAATTTTCTTCCATTTTATTTCTCTTATTTGCAAGGTCTTCTGCAAGAGGATGGAGGACATCTGCAAAGTCATGTAGGGCATCCTTGGTCCATTGCTTGACTTCGTACAAATTCTGGTCCAGTTGATTGAGGCTCTCATCAATGCTGGATGGGGAGGCTTCTGGTGTTGTTCCAGTCTGCTTTCTCCTGATTGCAAACCTGGTTCTTGTTGACACCGAAGTTTCGGTGTCCTGTGGCAGTTTAGCTTCTTCCATTCGTAATTTCAGACTCCGGATTTTTGTTTGAGGAGTCATGGGGATGTTGGAGGTGGCTTCATACAGCAGGCCATGAGGGAAGCCAGTTGAAGAGAGATCTTCGGTGGTCTGCTCCAATCCGAATGAGAACCGAGTGTAAATTGGATGTGAATTGATGAGATATCCCCTTGCACTTGCTGACTTGTTGCTTTTCGCACTGAAGGAGTGTCATCCAGCAAATGTTTACGAAGAACAGAGAGAGTCATCCCCTTTGATGTGCTTTCTGTCTGCTCTTCAACCTCAGGAATTTTCATTTCTTCCATGTCTTGCACAAGTTGTGCAAGTGAAGGATGAAGGGATTGCTCAACTGCATGTATTGGCTCGTCTGCAGGAATAGTTACGGTTGGCTCAGCTGCTTGTCTACAAATTCTCTCTTTGTTGCAGGGACCAAGCTCATCTACCCGTCTGCAGCTGCTGGAGTGATCTGCTCCTTTTCTGTAATGTCCTCGACTGCAGTGGATGAGGCAGTCTGCAACTCTGCCTCGTGCAGATATCTTAGTAGTGAGGTCTTCTACCTCTACTGTAGTTGTTTCCTCTGCTGCAGTTGGTTCAGCTACACTGGTCTGCACTGGGAAGGACTCCTTCCCTGGCTACTTCGTCAATGAGCTACTCATCAATATGACTGTCTCCCCCTTGATCTTTATCACCGCCATCATCATCACCTCTTGGAGATGGTGGTTTGCCTACTTGTGGTCTGGAGAGGTACTCCTGGACTTCAAGGGTTGTAGCTCGAACGTATTTGTCAATTATTGTTATAAGCTCCGGCCTTACCTCTTCAGAGTGGATGAACTCAACTTGATACAGCTGAGCTTGTCTGTGCCTTCCAGTCTTCATTGTGGAGTCCTTCCATTCCAATACTCCACTAAAAAGGATATAAGGCTCTTTCGGCCTATTCTTTGTCTTAGTAGCCTGCTGTTACAGTAGGACCATCTACTCGATTTCTCCCTCAGTCATGCCCGAGATGTCTCCTATCAGTGTTTTGGTTCCATCTAGATGAACGATGAATAGCTACCAAGGTCCTGAGGGAATCAACTTTGTCCTGAGGGAATAGCTGCTCTTTGAGGTCTTCCTTTTCTTGGAAGGAGCAACCTGTGATGGTGCAGGGACTAGCCTTTTTTGTAGTCTGGTCTGAGAAGTAGTCTATTGCAGAGTTGTTTATTGAGTGGCTCTCTGCAGTGCAGCTTCTCTATGGATTTTCTCTGTATCTGCTTCAAGAGCTTTATCTATTTTCTTCCATTCTTTTGCAAGCTCATCCTCAATTTTCTCTTAATTTTCTTCTGCAGGAGTTGGCTCAGGTGTGTTGCTTTTTGTTGTTTTTCGCCTTCTAATTTTTTGTCGTTAAGCAAACTCTTGCTGCATAGCCTCCTTCTGAGGCTTTCCTAGCAAAACATCCGTCTTTGCCCTGTGTTATTGAGCTTTCTTCTTCAGTTCTTCAATCAGTTTGAGGGCTTCTTCCAACCTTTGCCTTTGTTCAGGAGTTTCCTCCTCTGCTTCAACTTCCTCAGCAGTTCTAACTCAGATTATCCGAGGTTCATCATCATCATCGTCGTATGGAACTAGAGAGGTTGTGGAGGTTGACTGATCTACTACAGGTTCGCTTATTGTGATGGCTATTGTTGTAGCTGGTTCATCTGCAGTAATTTCTGTTATGGTGATACCGGCAGTTTCAGTGGAGACTTGTTGTGCTGCTGGTCCTTCAAGGGTTTGAAGTGCAGCCTCAATGCCTTTGATCTCCTTTCCTGTATAGGCCTTTGCTAACAATTCCTTTTTGAATGGAGCCTGAGGACCTTCTGGGATTTCTTCAAAGCTCTGCATTGAGCCTAGTATGAACTATTGCTGCTCACTATCTGCTCCTGCCCTTATGAGTGCCAATGCAACATTTGAATCATGTAGGGCTGCTACTTCTGGTGCCTTAGGAGGAAGAGTCCTTGAAGATGAACCTACCTCGACGGCTGCAAGTGGTTGTGCTAATTGCTGTTCTACAAGATTTACAGTCTGCTGTACATTTAAAGGTGTGTCGCTAGTCTGCACTACTGTAAGTGCAACCCTCGTCTGCACAGCTTCTTCAGTCTGTACGTCTGCTTCAAAGCCTTCGTGCTGTACGTCTGCACTGGTCTGCACATCTGCAGACTCTACTTCTATTTTAGTTGCTTTCCCGGTGGCTGGTTCTTCTATTTCTTCAAAAGATTGGAGTATCACCTTCCTTTTTAGAGGCCTGGGAGCCTTTGAAATCATCTTCTTTTTGGGCTTCTCAGTCCTTTGTGGCACTGCAGACTGTACTGCAGACTTAGGTTATGATGGTGGTTGTGCCACTGGAACCTTCCTTGTATTTGTCAAACTCGCTGGCAATCTGTCGATCTGCTTCGACACAGTCCAAGGCCTTCCCTGTGCTTCTAACAACTTTAATTTTTCCTTCAGAATGATGCTCAGCAGCCTATCGTAGAGGAGCTGTCTTGCCTCTACTACAGTGGCTAACTGGTACATGAGCAGACTTGCCCAGTTAACCTTATGCCTTATCAAAATCGCGCACATGATTTCTTGCTGATCCTGCATGATTTGGCCCTTCGAGAATTCTCTGGACACAATGGCCTTCGAGAAATTTATGTTCCTTGGATAAGAACTTCTTCATCGTTCGAATTCCTTCCTCTTAGTGTTCTGATATAAGCATAGCAAGGCGTCCTTCAGCAAAGACGGTGGAAGGAATGATTCTTGAGCCTTCATTAGAAAGTCTGAAGATTCTTACTAAATCTTCTGTAGTGATCTTGATGGCCTGCTTCTTGTGGGTGTATTGGATTTCTGGATGGTTGTTGGAAACCCTAGCCTTCTTGATAAATTCCATCACCTTCTCATCAAATATGTAACTAGTTGTTTCACAGAGATACTTTTATTCGGCTTCCCGTATGCATTCCGAGACTTCTCTAACTTCATCTGATTTATGTACCAAAGTCTCGAAATCGATCACTACCCCTGTTTGCAAATCTTTTCTTGCAGGGGTTGCTTGTGGCTTTGATGATTTAGAAGGTGTTGAGGAAGTGGGTTTGTCGGCCATTGTAATTTGTAAGAATCGAAATTCACAAAGATTTTCAGAAAGAATTTGAGCGTTTGAGAGTGATCAAAGAGAGAATTGAAAGAATTAGGGTTTGCTGATCACTTGAGAGAGAGAAAGAAAGAGAAAGAATCGTAAAGTGATTTTCGTAACAGTGCTTAGTTGTTGATTTTTACCATTGAAAACAAAAAGTAATCGTTGCATAGTTTTCAGAATTAATCTTCCCATTGCAAAAATTAAGGAGATAATCATGAAAACTGTTTCTTTCCAAAAATAGTAGCAGTAGAGTGACACTTGTCTCTGGTCTGCATGGCTTGTGCAGTAGAGCAGTAGAGGAAAGTCACTCGTTTGCATCACTTGAGAAACACAGAGTGCTTTTCAGGTAGTCTGCTGGTCCGCATCTACACGTGCAGTAGAGCAGTGTAGCAAAGTTACTCGTCTGCACTCTTTGAAAAATATTTTCCCCAAAAGAAATCCTCCTCGTCTGTATCTATACCTACAGTAGAGAAGTAGAGCCACATACATGGCCATTTTATTCATTTAAATCTATCATACCCAGCTCTCCTCTGAACATGATAAATTTATTTTCATCTAAGTGTTTTGGAAAAATGTCCGAAATTTGTTTTTCTGTTGGAATATACTCCAACTTTATGTGACCTTTCTGCACATGATCCCTAATAAAGTGATATCTGACATCAATATGCTTGGTCCTCGAGTGAAAAACAAGATTTTCAGAAATAGCCATTGCAGACGTATTGTCACAAATTATGTTTGTTTTAAAAAACGTTAGTTCATAGTCTACAAGCTGAGACCTTATCCAAAGTAGTTGTGCAGCACAGCTTTCTGCAGCTATGTATTCTGCTTCTGCAGTAGAGGTTGAGATAGTAGTCTGCTTCTTGTTGAACCAAGAAATCGGCCTTGCGCCTAAAAATTGACATGTTCCACTTGTGCTTTTTTTGTCAACCCTGCAACCTGCAAAGTCTGCATCTAAATATCCAGTTAGTACAAAATCTGAGTCCTTTGGATACCATATACCCAGGTTAGGAGATTCTTTGAGATATCTCAGGATTCTCTTAACTGTAGTATGGTGGGACTCCTTAGGATCAGATTGATACCTGGCGCAAACACAGATTGAGTACTGAATGTCTGGCCTACTTACAGTAAGGTAAAGTAAAGATCCTATTATACCTCTATATAATGTTTGATCTATACTTTTTCCCTATTTATCTTTGTCAATTTTAGCAATAGAGCTCATGGGGGTTTTCATTGGAGTTAAGTCTTCCAAGCGAAACATTTTAATTATTTGTTAAGTATTTTGATTGATTTATAAATATTCCTTTACTTAAATGTTTCACTTGTAGACCTAGAAAGTATTTTAGTTTACCCGTGAGACTCATTTGAAATTTGGATTTTATTAACGCAGCAAATCTTTCGCATAGTTTCCTGTTAGTGCAACCAAAGATGATGTCATCTAAACCAACCTGGGTTGGTCTAGTGGTGTTCGACTCAACCTTCTTCTTGAAGGTCTTGGGTTTGAATCCCACTAGCCTCAAAATCCATGTTGGTCACGCCCGTTGACTTCGGTCAAAGCTTTACCCGATGCTGGTGGGGGGGACGCCTTATCAGTGTCCGGGGGATTAGTCGAGGTGCGCACGAGCTGGCCCGGACACCCTCGTCACAAAAAAAAAAAAGAAAAAAAAAGATGATGTCATCTACGTATATTTGCACTAATAGTGTGTGCTCCTTATTTTCTTAAGAAACAGTATGGTATCTACCTTTCCTTTTTGAAAACCATTATCAGAAAGAAAGGTAGAAAGAGTTTCATACCATGCTCTCGGAGGTTGTTTCAAGCCATAAAGGGCTTTGTCTAAGTTGTAGACATGATTTAGATGTTCAAAGTCTTCAAATCCAGGAGGCTGTTCAACATAAACATGTAAACATGATTTGAAGTCTTCATGTGCAGCATATGCAAGAAACATTCTTATGGCTTCTAATCTTGCAACTGGAGCATAGGTCTCATCAAAGTCGATCCCTTCTTCTTGAGAGATCCTTTGGCCACCAATCTCGCCTTGTTTCTGATGGTTATTCAATTTTCATCAGATTTGTTCCTGAAGACCCACTTACGGCCAACAACTGGATAGTTCTTTGGTCTTGGCACAGGATACCATACTTAATTTCTTGTGAACTCATTCAGTTATTCTTGCATGGCATCTATCCAGTTAGGATCACTGAGAGCTTGATTGATTGTCTTGGGCTCCATTTCTGATATGAAGCAGGCAGACAGGCACTCCTTTGTGTACCTTGATCCATCTGCCTTTGTCCTCATGCTGGTCAATGGCAGTTTCTTCTAGTTTCTGCTCTGCTGCATCTTTTTGTGGGTCTGCTGTACTTTCTTTGCCTTCTTGGAGTGCAGACGACTCTGCCTTTACTGCAGGGTCATTTTCCTCGTTTGCATCCTTTTCATCATCTATACATGCACATTCCTCATCAAGAATATCAACAGTACGTATAGATGACTCAGATTCATCAAAAGAAACATGAGCTGACTCTTCCACAGTTTGTGTTTCCTTGTTGAATACTCTGAAGGCCTTACTCCATGTGGAATACCCTGGAAATATTCCTTCACTTGTCTTAGGGTTAAACTTCCCTAAGTGCAGTCTATCATTAATGTGAACATAACATTTACACCCAAATGCACGAAAGTACTTTACGGTTGGTCATATTTCATATGGTGTTTTGTTAAGTTGTTTAGTAATGAGGCATCTATTTTGCACATAACAAGCAATGTTTACTGCTTCAGCCCAAAAGCTCTTTGAAAGGTCTGCATCAGAGAGCATTGTCCTGACTGCCTCAATGAGGGTTCTGTTTTTCCTTTCTGCAACACCATTTTGTTGTGGTGTTCTACGTGTAGAGAAGTTGTGCTTGATGCCATGATCATCACAGTATTTGTCAACTCCTGATTGATCAAATTCTGTGTCATGATCACTCCTAATTGTTATCACATCTAAACCATTCTCATTTTGCACTTGTTTGAGGAACCTAGTTAGCAGACTACAAGTTTCACTTTTCTTGTGCATGAGGATTATCTAAGTATATCTCGAGTAATCATCTACAATTACTTGTGTATATTTCTTCCTACTTAAGCTCTCTACATCTACTGGTCCAAATAGATCCATGTGCAGTAGTTCAAGAACTCTTGTGGTTTCTGTTTGGTTAACAGTTTTGAAACTTGCTCTAGTCTGCTTAACTTCTTGACACGGTCTGCATAGTTTATCCTTTTTGAACTTAACTTGAGGAAGGCCTCTTACTAAGTTACCTGAGGATAATTTTACCGTTGTTTTAAAGTTTAGATATGCTAATCTTTTATGCCATAGCCAAATTGTGTCAACTGCATCCTTAGTATAAAAACATGTGACTTATGTAGACTGTGATAAGTTGAAGTCTACTGCTTAGATATTTTCGGATCTATGACCTATCAGTTTGGCTTCTTTGGACTCTTTATCTATGACTCTACAAGTGTCATTAGTAAAAGCCACTTCATAATTCTTATCACACAGTTGGCTAATGAAAAGTAAATTATGTTCAAGCTCTTTAACATAAGCAACATTCCTAAAGTTTAAGAAACCTGTACCAAGAGTTCCATAACCTTTAGTTTTAACTGCTTTTCTGCCACCAAACATGACCAAGGGACCTTCTTTTTTCTGTAATCTTGTAATATTTTCTTGTTCCCTTTCATGTGCCTTGAGCAACCACTATTCAGATACCATGCTTAATCCTGTATTATCTGCAATCACATATGCAGCATTTGTACATGGTACCCATGAACATGGTCCTCAATTGCTAGTCTGTACCCGACACTGCACTCAGTCTTCTGCATTTGAGCTTGCATACTTGCACTGCGATATGGTTCCCTCACTTTCCTACTGGAACTGGCTTTGAACACAGGAATAGTCCTAGATCATGAGAACTCTGAGACCTTTTGCTGTTGCATGTGATTGATCTTTGACATGTAAATTTTAGTCCCTCTAGTAGTCTGCACCACTCAGGTCGTCCGCACTCTACTGCTCTACTGTGCCCTGCTGCACGCTGCTGCATCTGCGGCCCTGGTCTGCAACTACTTAACTAACTATTGCATCCTAAGCATCTAATACATACATAATTCTTTCCTAAGTTTTGTTCATCAATTTCTATACAAGTGGAGGGATTGCACATTCCTAACAACATATCTTCTGGATAAATGTCTTTTAACAATGCGGCAATGACATCTGTCACCCTATGTCGTATGTTGGAATTACAATTAATGTTCAACAACCTGGAAGCAACCTCCAACTGAGACACTTTGCAGTTGGGATACAAATCCTTACTAGAAGCAGTCAACATATTGAAAAATAGCCTTATAAGCAGGCGACAAACTGTAATCACAAGCATTCATTATCTCATGATCCATACCACCTGAATAATCATGTCCAAACCCATCCATGACCAAATCCTCATACGAATTTGAGCGCATTTTTCTTGAGGTCTCCCCTTGCTCAACCTCTCCGAGTTGTATCTATATCCAATAATTGGACACAAAATCCCACTGATACAAGTGCACTATCATTTCATCCGTCGTTTGATAATACACACTATGGCACCTAACACAAGGGCACCTCAAATGTTTAGGATAGGCAAACTATACAAACTTTTGTACATTCCTAGCAAACACTTTGCTCAAAAAATAAAACCGAGTCAAAGTAGATTGTCCCACGCTAGCACTTCCACGTAATAACTCTACCAAAGCCAATCCTATTCCAGGAATAGCTTCAGGGACGCCTGTTACAATTTTGACGGCCCAATACAACCTATCAACAAGACATTCATACATCCAGGATCTATCATAAAACCATGGCAAATCCGATCATAATTTAAAGGATAATTTAACTTATACAAACTACTTACAAGTAGATCCAAAAGAAAAAAAAAAGGATAAAAAAATGGCTTAAGTCACAAATATTAAAATTCATACACTTATACGAACTACTTAAAGGATAATTTAACTTATTTACATTGCTAAAATTATTTACAACACTAAAAAAAAATTCTAAATTCACACTTCAACATTTTAACAAATTTCGTTCACTATGAAAGAAAAAAAAAAGCATTTTAGAGACAGAAATTATTTACAACGAAATAAATCTGTCTTTAAAATTTGAACTTGCGACGGATTAGTCGTCAAAATTAATAACGGGAAAAAAAATATTTTGTGACTTAAAAGTCAATGTTCATCACGAAACATTTAAAAGGTTGCGACAGATCTGTCTCTAACCTAAATTTGTTTTAAAAAAACTTAAATTAGTTTTTTATGAAACTTTTGCTACGGATTCGTAGCAAACCAGTATAAATTTGGAACCTGGATTTTGTATGTTAAAGTTTAGCGACTGATCCGTCGCATAGATATAAAAATTTTGAACCTTTAAATTTAGAAATTTTGAAATTCAAATTTATTGAAAATAGTAATTCGCTAGGGAGCCATCGCAAATAAAAAAAATTTAACAAATGCAAATATACATTCTACAACGGAATCTCTCACTAGAACCAAAATTTTTTTAGTAAACAATGCATTTGCGACGGATATCTGTTGCGAAAATATATTATTTTCCATCAAAATGAGTATTATAATGTTCATACATAAACTTTATCCATATATATTGATAGATTTAACATACTTACACCAACATATTTTAAAATTAATATTTTTAAAATTTCTTGTAATATCGGTCGTAACTTTTCCAATATTATTGTCATATCGATCGTAACTTTTATTGTAATATTTTAAAATAATTTATTTAAAATTTATTCTTAGGGATACGATGACGGAATTCCATCGCGATTTTAGGTTTAACTTGTTTTGTGACGAAAGCCGTCACGAAATTCTATTTTATGCGCTTAGAAACGGATCTGTCGTGCCTCTTTCCTTTTTATCTGCTAATTAATCTCCACATGTATTGAACACATCACTCAAAGTCTCGCACACACCACCGTCGACGGCAACAGATCCGTCATCCACCACCGTCCCCTGCCCGACACCGGGCCCAACTATCGCCTTCCCGTCCCCAACCACCGTCCGTCACCAGCCCGACGTCATCCTCAGCAACCGTCCACCAACCTCCGTCCCGCGTGCACCATCATCGACTCGTACCACCACCATCGTTTGGCACCACCACCATCGTCGTGCAAGTCCATCTCCTCGATTACAAAATTAGAGAGGTATGATTTCCTTCAATTTAATTGAAACGTTCCATTATGTACTCAGAGCTATGATCAATTTACATGTTGATTTCCATTTTTGGGTTTAGGGATCCTCAAATTAATCCTGACAGAGTTCTGATACTATCACTAATTACTAGTTGGCTGCATTTGAGATTGCCCCTAAAGCAACCTTGAAGTATTTGATTTAGCGTGATGAGATTGTTAGTTCTAAATTCTTCTTCTTGTAGATATTTAGGTCCTTAAAATCATGACTAAACTACTCTTGTCTGAAACAAGTTGTTATCATAATCTCTACACGAGTGAGCTGCTTTTCATCAAAATACTCAGAAAGTCTAGGCACTCATGATTTTATTACGCCCCATTGCTTTCTTTAATTATGTTATAGATGGTTTGTTTAAACTACTTATAGATGAAATATGTGGATAGTAATATTAATGAGATGGTATATATAAACCCGGAAATTTCCATTAAGATGAGTAATATATAGTGCTTGACCTACGAGATGAGTAATAGTACTTCTTCAAGTGGAACCCAAAATCAACAAGCTAGGCTGGACTAAAAGAAACCCTGGCTACTGCAACAACCGCATGTGGTATTCGTTGGTCTACTTGACATGGAAGTTGTTATTTATTTTATTTTTTGTGTCAGTGAAGATCTAATATTTAGATTTTCTCATGATGGTGTAGGCAGTATGGTGCCGTTTGGGATGGTGTGGTTAGAGTAAATATATTATGGTAGTTGCTTGAGGTGGTGCTTTGTGATAATCTCTTTATTAATGTTAGGGTTATGGAAGGTTAATCTTGTCTTATTGTCTTATTATTTAACTAATATAAGGGAACAAATATTTTTTTTATCATAACGAAACCTACATACATTATTTAACTAATATGATTCAACTTGTATTATTTGTTTCAATGTAGAAATCTGATCGATATGGAGTTGTATCGATCTTGGATGGACCGTACTTGCGTACCCAATTTGGTGAAGGGATCGAAAAGTTTGTCAATAATGCTCTTCAACATGACGAGGGTCGTTTTCCCGGACGTTTGAGATGTCCTTGTACGAAGTGTAAGAACGGTAGATTCCAAAAAGTAGATGATCTGAAGTATCATCTTGTTACTAGGGGTTTCAGAAAAGATTATTATGTTTGGGTCTATCACGACGAAACATGGGGGGCAGAACCTTAAGTAGATATTGCTGAACCGTCCAATGCTTTTTAGGCTCAGAACAATTAAGAGAACATGTTGGTTGATGCTTTTCCTCTAGAATATTATGAAGAGACCGAGATTGCAAATGAACATAAAAATGACGAGGGTCCCCCTCCGGAATCCAAGCATTATTTTGACATGTTGAATGTCTCTTAGTCTCCCCTGTACGGTGGATGTAAAATGTCTCTGTTGGCCTTTGCTTCAAGACTTTTGACTCTGAAATGCAAATATAACCTCCCTCATAGAGTGGTGGATGGAATCTGTAAGCTGTTGAAGGACGTGTGCCCTCTAGATAACATCATGAAGGATGGGATGTATGATATCAAGTCGTTGATGAAAGTGTTGCATCTTCCTGTGAATAAGATAGATTATTATCCAAACGATTGTATGCTCTTCTGGAAAGACTATGTAGGATTAGAAAGATGCCCAATATGTGATACGGACCGATACAAGGAGAAGAGGAGAACTAAGAAGCGCTCATGTATGATTGTGCTTCATTATTTACCGATAACCCCAAGGCTCTAGCGGTTGTAGGCCAATAGTATAACCGGCGAGGCCATGTCTTGGCATGCTTCTTCTCACCGATATGATGATATGATGTCATATCCTTCTCACAGCGAGGCTTGGAAACACTTGGACCATAATTTTCCGTCCTTTGCGGCGGAGTCACGCAATGTACGTCTGGGACTTTGCACCGATGGGTTTGCACCGTTTGGGAAGTCGGGGAAGGAGTATTCTTGCTAGCCTATCATTCTCACACCGTACAACCTCCCTCCCAATATGTGCATGAAGAGACCGCATTTGTTCCTGAATATGATCATCCCAGGTCCAAAGAGCCCGAAGGGAAATTTACATGTATATTTGCAGCCTCTGATAGAGGAGCTTCTAAGTTTGTGGGAAGTCGAAAATTTGACATACGATGTGCATAAGCGCCAAACCTTTCATATGAGAGCCTATTTGCTTTGGACCATTAGTGATTTCCCTGCATATGGGATGCTATTTGAGTGGAGCACAGCTGGTCGTTTGGCTTGTCCTAATTGCATGGAGAGGACGAAGTCATTCCATCTCAAGAATGGGAGGAAACATTCATGGTTTGATTGTTATCGTCGATTTCTGCCATTGGATCACTATTTCAGGAAGAACAAGAGTGGATTTTTGAAGAACAGGACAGAGTTTGGCCCCCCGATCAGTATTCGTAGTGGAGATGAGGTATTTGCTAGTGTTTTCGGGATTCCTACCACATTGGAACATTTGAAGTATGACCTACCATCGACTGCCATTGGTTTTCATAACCGTCATAATTGGAGTAAGAAGAGCATATTTTATGAGCTTCCGTACTAGAGCAAGCTTCTGATCCGCCATAATCTTGATGTGATGCATATAAAAAAGAACGTGTTTGACAATGTGTTCAACACGGTGATGGATGTTACGGGGAAGACCAAAGATAATGTAAAATCAAGAAGAGATTTGGCACTCTACTACAAAAGACGACGATGTCACGTAGTTAAGAGTGTTGGTCATAATGGTAAGCCACAGCTAATGATTTCAAAAGCTCCTTTTATTTTGGAGAAGAACCAACGATTGGGTGAAGGGTCTATAGTTTTTCGATGGTTATGCTTCCAACCTTTGTCATTGCATTAGAGAGTCTGTGTGGTAGCTACGAGGCATGAAAAGCCATGACTGTCATGTGTTCATGCAGCGTTTAATCCTTGTTGTCTTCAGGGAGTAATGCTCCAATTATATTACTCGCGATAACATGGAGCGGTTAGAGAGGTTCGTTCCTGAGATTATTCGCAAATTAGAGAGATTTTTGCCTCCAGGTTTCTTTAACTCCATGGAACATCTCCCAATCCATCTACCATCCGAGGAAAAAATGGCCGGACCTGTTCACTATAGGAGGATGTATGTCTTTGAAAGGTAATGCTTCATATTACGCATCATTAAAAGGGAGGCATTGCCAACATTGAAACTCACATGGACATTTATGTAGGTTCTTATTTTATCTGAAGCAGAAGATTGGGAATAAAGCTCATATGGAGGGTTCTATATGCGAAGCTTATGTTTTGGAGGAAGCAAGCAGTTTCGCAAAATTGTATTTTCCAAAGAGCGTGGATTCTAAGGCTAATGATCTTCCTTGTTGTGCTAGAAGAGATTATGACAATGAGGATGCTCCTGACCTTTCGGATATCTTTCGAAGAAACGGAGGATATGCTCTGAGTGAGAAAAAGAAGAAGAAAAATAAAAGGTCAAATAAGAAGCTCATACTTGAAGAACGAGATATCGAGGCAGCTCATAGATACATCCTGAATAACTGTGAACTTGTTACACCGTTTGAGAGGTATCATCTAAGATAATTTACTTATAATGATAATATATAGTGTTTGTCTATGAAAAATTGTTCATATTTCATGGTCCGGATTTCATAGGTTATTAGAGGAAGACATGGTGAGGAGAGGTTGTGTTAGCACCACCGAGACAGCGTGGACGGAAGGTTGCAATATATGGTCGGTTTGGTTGAAAAACCATATGAGTCCAAAATGATTAGTATTCATAAAGCTTAAACTTGAAAAATATCAAAATTTGACTTATTGATCCTCACTGGCGATGTGGCTTAAAGGCAATGAGATCATAAAGGCAATTGCAGCTGGCCCAGCGATTTATATCAAGAAGTTCAAACAATATGTTGTGAATGACTTCCTCTTTGACACATATGATCGTGGTAAGGGAAAGACGACGGCTAATTGGGGAGTGTGCGTTAAAGGGGATGGTGATGTAGACTATTGTGGCATCCTCGTTGACATTATGGAACTCCAGTATATCACGACAGGAATTAGGTGTTTGGAGACAGTTCTCTTCAAGTGTGAATGGTTTTTCTCTGTCTCGGGGTGGAGTTTGCATCCTAGTTATGGGATTGTTGATATTGATAGGACCATGCGATATAGTGGTCTCTATGATCCTTTTGTACTTGCCACTCAAGCAATTCAAGTGTACTACGCTCCGTATCCGGGATGCATACCGCGACGATCGAAATGGTGGGCTATGTTCAAAACAAAATCACGGTCAACAATTGATGCTCCTGAAGTAGTACAAGAAGCTTTTCAAGAAGAGTTGAATGCCAGTCCACCCATTCTTGAACCATTACAGAAGACGAAGATGATGATGATGATGAGATGATGAGATGATGAGATGGATGGAGCAGAAGACGAAGAAGAAGACACAGAAAAGAGGGGGGAGGAAGAAGAAGACGAAGAAACAAAAACAGGAGAAGAGGAGGAAGAAGCGGAAGAAGACACGGAGGAGGAAGAGAAGGATGACAAGGAAGAGGAATAAAGGTTGTTATAATAACTTAAATTGGGTTATGTAATTAATATAAATGAAATAATTTTAATATAAATACAAGGATTGGACCAATAATGAAATAAACTTCGAGTCTGACTTTTGGTTCCACTAAGTACAATTCCTTTTTGTAGATGTCTTTTGACACATCTAGAGGTAGACGTGGAGGTAGAAGTGCAGGCATTCATGGAGGGAGGAGTAGTGGTCGAGGTAGTGATCCTAGTGGCGGTCGCTCACTTGATGGGAGCATAGAGATCACATCTCGGGCCATACTCCCAGAGGCAGACCAGTTTGATATCATGGCCGGTTTACACCACGATGATCAGCCAGCAGCTTCATCCCCACGTATTTCTACGTCTACACAGCCCTTTCGTGGTGCTTCTCGTGGATCTCATGGATCTCGTGCATCTCGTGGATCTCATGGATCTCGTGTATCTCGTACATCTCGTGCATACATCAACAGATCCTGATACTGACAGTCCTCTACATCGAGATACACATTGGTATAGTTTTCATTTAGATTCAAATTTTATGTTTATCAAATTTATATCAGAGTTTTTTCCTATTTTTTCTAACTTATTTTCACGAGTTATTGTTTATTTGTAGGCTTTTTCACTAGGATGTGACCCCTGGGTGCGCCATCCTTCCAAGCGTTCTATGAGGAGCCGTGGATGAACTTCTCGGAGGTCTCTCTTGCTGTACAAGATCGGATGTTTGGATATTTTACGGTATGTATGTTTTATTTATATTTTGTATGATTCTGTTTTCATTTAATTAATTTAATTTATCCTTCTATCATATTTTATTTTTCATTTTATAATTTGCAGACTTTGTTTACTTGGGATCCTTCCTTGGATGCCCAAGTATGTGCAGCTTGGGAGAAGAGGTTGTAGTACTGCATATGAGATGACGTCTTCAAGACACGGATCAAGATTATGCAGCAGAAACATGATTGTTATGAGATTGTATCATGGATCAGTGAGGATGTTGGCTATCTTCTCATTGAGAGCTTTATCTTTGACCCGAAGATTCAGGAGAGGTCCCGTATCAATGCCGCGAACAAAAACAAAGGGAAAACGAAGCACGTGCAGATTAGCGCCTCCTCTATCGTTGTTGTTGTAAAGAACGCAACACACCAACCGCACCCAACTCCACCAAGGATCTCCACTAGTGCAAAATTCCACTTTCAAGCTGCCAACCCCTCACGGATCAATCATCCTTTACTGCACTTTGCTCACACACCTACATGAACTCTCACAGGAAGCAATCCCTCTCCTTCTTCTATTTTCCTTTTTTTTTTTCCTTCCCTTGTCGTGTCTCTTTGCAAACCAACAATCGGGACTGTGGAGCAGCTTGGCAGGAAGGGGAAAACCACCTTGGATACCAAGGAAAACACGAGAGGAAGAAGAAAAGCAGCGGCACAAGTACGTTCCGTTCAAAGAAGGAGTGGAACCGAACTAGCCATACCAAGTCAAACCGGGCTCAAAACTATTTTAACAAGAGGGTGAGCACTGCGACTCTCATAGATTAGTGTCACACAGTCCATTTGTAGCTAAATAACGAAAGAAAAGGCAAGGAAAACAAGCCACGGATGATTGAAATGCGTTTATGAGCCAAAAGACGAGTTATGCTCGTGAGACCCCGAAACCTAAGGTTTTACATATCAAACAAGCCCAAAACTGAACAAACATGACAAGAACTAAGTAAATGTTATGTTTATGAAGTTTTAGATCATTTGGGATTGAATTGGTTGGGTAAAACGTGCAAAAAAGCAAACCAGCCCATACCAGTTTCTGGACAGCTTTGATAACCAAGATTAGAACGCGTTTTCACCCCAGTTAGAACCTGATTCAGCAAATGAATCATGAAACAAAGTTGTAGAAGACTTCCTGGAGTTTCCAATGAATCAAGAATCACCCAATTTAGTTAGAAAAGAAGGAAGTTATACGGGTTGGAAGTCAGGCCAGAAAATCTAGAAAAACCATCGAAGCTTCGGGGCATTTTCACTGCCAGCCCAAAAAACGTGTTTTTCGACATATGTATGTGTCGCATCAACCCGTATACCCCCTGTGAGTATTAAAATACAGTATTTGGATAAGAAAATGTGGTAAAATATATGGTTAATTGTACACAGAGCCAAAAACGTTTAGTTTGAATAGAATACGTAATAGTTTGTGTATTTGTAAAACATACATGAATTACAAAATAATAGTGAAGCGCACAAAGACATACGTAATATCGTAATGTACGTATTTGAGAACGTATAAAGTACATAAATATGAAAAAAAATATTAAGTTTGAATAAAAATACGGAATAACTTACGTATTCGTACAAAGTACATAAAAACGTGGAAATAGCGGAATATACGTAAAAAAAAAAGTAGGTAGTAACAAACGTATCGTATTTGTACTATTCAGGAATTGAGACGTAAACTCTTTTTCCCTTGACTTAACGTAAATAACCCGAGACTCACATAACGAGGTAATGTTTAGATTCCTGTTTTTGATGGCGTCACATGTTAATATAATAGTTGTGGTGAGTTGTTTTACTCTGTGCGCTCTGGTGTGTGATGATTATGCATTGTTTCCCGATGATATCAATGATATGGGTTGATAATAGGTGTCAGTTGCTAAATTAATGAGTGCTGGCATACGATAGCGGGTAAAAGGTTATGGATAATTCAGGTTAATCCTATAAATGATGCCATGTTAAAAATCAACATGCAAAATAGGAATGAATTCATGAGAGTTGAGGTTAAACTCCGAGTTTATTAATCCTACTGAGTTGTTACACTGTGACTTGGTGAAGATGTCATGTTAAACTGTACAGAGATGAGTAGTTGCGATAAATCATCTTATACGCGTAGACAACCCTATGAGGTTGTCAGGTTGTGGGGTATCTCGCTGCAGGAGACCATTGGGCGTCGTTATAGGTTGATCCCCTGTTTCGAGCGACCACGGACTTTAAGCTTCTAAAAGAAGTTATGGATTTACATGTTTAGCCAAAGCCACAGTGTTAACAAGAGGGTATCTGTGATCTATCATGTATGTTAATCGTATGAATGATTTTGTTGTGGTTTCAGGACAGATTGTTCTCTCTTTCTTTCCTTTTTATGCTTCCCCTGAAGAGGGGGCCAGTACGTTACTGAGCTCGTATAGCTCATGGTGTTGCTTTTCTCTTGTTTCTCTATTTTTCTTACTTAAGCAGGAAGATTTGACAAAGAAGAAGTTTAATGGAACATGCTTCAAGTGTGAAAAGCCAAATCATAAAACACATGATTGTCATCAGCCTAACAAAGACAACAATCAACACAAGCAGAATCATGCCAACATAGTGGAAGAAGGAAAGGTGCCAATCGATCTCTTGAACCTTTCCCTTGTTGCTGTCGTTTTGAAACTAATATGTTGGAAAATCTAAGAGAGAGGTCGGTGCACATTGGGGCCACTCGTCATGTTTGTGTTGATAAGAAGATATTTTCATCATACGTTCTTAACAAAGGATGAGATCTTTATAAGGGAAACTCTTCTACTTCTTTAATTGCTGGTATTGGCAAGATCATGTTGAAGATGATCTCGGGCAAGGAACTGACTCTCGTGGATACGCTGCATGCATCAGACATTAGGAAGAACCTAGTTTTCGGCCCCCTTTTGTCTAAGACTGGATTTAGGGTTATGTTTGAAGATAATGAATTTGTATTGTCTAAGGCTGGGATGTATGTAGGCAAGGGCTATTTAGATAATGGCATATTCAAGATGCATGTAATGCCTATAATCCGTGATTTTGATATAATAAAGACAAGTCTTCTACTTACTTGCTTGAGTGTTCTAATTTATGGCATGTTAGATTGGGATATGTAAATTACAACACCTTGAAAAGATTAATGAGCCTGGATCTTTTGCCTTCATTCCATATTAACATGCATAAATGCGAAATATGTGTTGAAACAAAAATGAAAAAGGCTCCCTTTCCCAAGGTGGAAAGAAGCACTTCACTTGTAGAATTAATTCCCATCAATTTGTGTTATTTAAGATGTGCAAACTAGAGGTGGAAAAAATACTTCATAATCTTTATTGATGATTGCATAAGATATTACTATGTTTAATTGTTACATAGCAAGAATCAAGCTTTGGATGTTTTCAAACAATATAATTATGAAGTTGAAAATCAGCTTGATAAGAAGATAATTCGCAGTGACAGAGGTGGAGAATATGAAGCGCCTTTTAATGATGAGTTTTTTTTTTTTTTTTTTTTTTTTTGAAAATGGCATTATTCATGAAACGACTGCTCCTTACTCACCACAATCCAATAGAGTTACTGAACCTAAAAATCGTACTCTGGAAGAGATGATGAATGCGATGTTGTTAAATGTAACACCCCAAATTTAATTCTCTGATAGTTTTATCCATTTATAATAAACATCGAGCTATATTTAGTATGTTTTGAGTCAATTGAAATAATCAAAACTTTCACCAAACTAAATTTTTATACTCTGAATAGATTTTGCTATAGATATTACTACTTTAAAAAAAACAAAACAAAAAGAATATATAGATTTCAACTTATCTGAGTCCACGTTCAAATTCCATTATCTTTTCATTCTCAAGTTTTTTTTTTTTTTTTTACCTCAAATCGTGCAACTTCTTCTCTTCTTCCTCACCTTCAATAGAAACAATAGTGGAAGCTTGAAACTCCTGATCAGTCACAACTCGGTCTTCGTTGGTAAGTGACTTTGAACCCAAATATGATTGGATTTATTGAATCTCTCTTCTATGTGATGACAAATTAGGGTTTTATGAAGAGTTGGGCTTTTGATTTTGCTCAATGAAGATGTAGAATACAATTATCAATGATGATATTGCATTTGGGAATTGACAGAAATTAAAGTTAACTGTTGCATTGAAGGATCTAAATTTACCAAAAATTCCAAATTCAATCTAAAATTATAGGCTATGAGACAATTTCTGATTTTTCTATATGCTGAAGAATTTGATGTTTACTTTCCAATAGAGTTAATTGATTATAATTTGGAATTGTGGATCTAAAGTTATAAACCAAAACGCTCTTATATATAAACCTGGAAAAACTGGTTGTTGTTCAAGAATCAATCTGGAACTATTGAAGAATAATTAGATAATGAGTTTATATCGTTGGAAAGGTATTGAAGTCTAATTTCAAATAAACTTTACAGATTCAGGTTTGGAGTGGTATGTGAAAAGTTATGAGCTGATTAGAGATAATATATCAAACTATGTTGTTTTATCAAGAATGAGAATTCAACTATTTAACTGCTTTAATCGAATGGATTTCATGATTTGAATTCTATATTTTTACAAAGGTTATGAAGTATAGTTTCTATAAAATCTTACGAATTGATTTTTAAGATGTATGAAAGGAGTTAAGGATTAAAATGTGGTGTACAATTGCTGCTGGTATACCACTTTAGGCTATTAATCTGGTTTAAACCAGTAAGGTTAAATTTGTGAATCTTACATAATCGGAAAAATTTTTGAGTCTATTTTCTAAAAGATTAAAAAGAACTCATTTTTTTAGCTTTATACCATAAGTTATGGTGGTTTTCATCAGGCAATGTAAATTTGTCTCGAATTGATTTTTTTTTTTTTTTAATTTTGACAAGCTTATTCTACCATTCTTGATTTAGGATGATTGCTTCCGTCATTGATCCTTCTTAAATCTTTATTTTACCTTTCGAGTATTGAGGTGAGTACCTAGTACACTTTTTCATCATTGATTCTATTAGATGATCCATCCCTCTTTCTTTGGAATACGACAGGTATACGTCATATGTGTTTATTCTACGATGGAACTTTTCTTAAAGCGTACAATTAATTATGATTTCTTTTAATAATCCCTGACTGGTTGTCTATATTTCCATGAAAAAAAGCAGTTTTATTATGCTTTGTTCTAATGTAATCATGCTTGGTCGTTTACAAACGAAATATTCAGAATTTTACGTTCTAGAAATGAAATGGGATGATTTTTATGACGCAACATGATATTAATTATATTTTTAGATTTGTTTCAATTATAGATGATTGCTATTCATGTTTTTATTAGTCTAGAGCCGCTTTCGGCCGAAAGCAGCTCAAGGAAGATTTTTGTCAGGTAAGTTCAGAGATTACACTGGCCTTCAGGAGAATAGAACCATTGGGGTTTGACACTAGAATGACTCAGCGGGTGATATTTGTCATCCGGATTACAGGCTTGTGCAGATGACCATCCCGAGTGTAACTGTAAGTTTGATAATGGATATCATGACTCATGATGAGATTATTTTGATAGCCTCAGGAGGTATATTTTGTACATTTTAGTTTTGTGACATGTACGATTCAGGACCCGACCCCCAGTATTTGCAATGATCTTTTGTTACAGCTTTTTCATGTGTTGTTGAATGACATTTTATTTTGGAAACTCTAATTTTAGGGTGATCATGATAAGGTATTTGATACGCGAGGTAGTTCTAATTTCTCGAACACTTCTAGATTTTTGCTTTATTGAATGTGAGAGATGTTCCTTACATGTTGCCCCGGATTTTGAGTTCATTATCTTTTGCGTTCTTTAGGCTAGTTTTGGCATGCTTCGGAGGTAATCTTTTCTGAAATATGGGTGTTTTGTTAATATATCATAGTATTTGATTCCTATTTAACTTTGAGAGTATGCTCGAGTTTTTTTTTTATTGTTATTTTGTGGAATTTCGTCAATCATGTTAAACACTTAGGACTCTTTTCCATACTCTCTATTTATTTGTTCACTTCATTAGAAGTTCCTTCACTTATGGGTTATATTTTGTCAAAAATCCATAAAGATTGTCATTTGTCGTACCATATCTCTCCTTGTTGAGTATGCCACTTGCACCTACTGTGCTAGGCATTCACTCAGCATTAAAGCTGACGGGTTTTTTTGTATCATTTTTTCGGTTTACAGGTTCAGTCGGACGTTGGTGCAGGCTCTTGATAGAGAGGACCTCATAGGATTTCATGCATAACATTACAATGGTTTTATTTTTATACGTTATTAAAATGAAAGTGTGATGTTTTTGAGGTTATAATGTTTAGTGAGATTTAAGTTATTCGCTGGATCATTTAGTCGTTTACATAGTTGTAAATTTATAAGTGATACAATTAAGTTACATGTCAAGAGTTTTTTGTATGATTGGTAGAAAGGTGGTATTTATTGACTAAGTTTAAAGGCTTACATGAATTATAAGGTTTGTAATTTTGTGGTTCACGTACCGACCATGCTTCTTTGGGATTGGGGTGTGACATTAAATTCTAGGTTACCTCAGAATTTATGGGGGTAGCTATTCTTACAACAACTCATATTTTGAACAAAATACCCCACAAAAAGATTAATGAAACTCCCTATGAGTTATGAAAAGGTCGCAAACCTTTCTATAAATACTTGAAAGTGTGGGGATGTTTGGCCAAGGTTGAGATGGGACATGCATATTCATAGGATATGCAAGTAATAGTAGTGCGTATTGTTTTTTCGTTCACTAAGTCAACAAATTATGAAGTATGTGAAGGGATGATCATTGAATCAAGAAATATAGACTTTTCTGAAGACGTTATCCATCACAAAGAAGGGAAGGGAAATAGCTCTAATAAACAAGCTCGTAAACCTTCCAGTAATTCTCCTCCAGTTGATGAAAAACCTAGAAGAAGTAAAAGGTCCAGAACTGCAAAACCTCGAAATTCATCAAATGGATGTCAAGACGGCATTCCTAAATAGGAATTTGGAAGAGGAACTATATGAAACAACCAGAAGGATTTATTGTTCCTGGACAAGAAAATAAAGTGTGTCGACTCGTTAAATCACTATATGGACTTAAGCAAGCTCCAAAACAATGGTATGTGAAGTTTGATTGAACCATGTTGATGAATGATTTCACAAATAACGAGGAAGACATGTGTGTTTATGTCAAGAGCACACTTGAAGCATATGTGATATTATGCATGTATGTTGATGACATGTCAATCATGGACAATACTCATAATATTATATTGAATACAAAGAAAATGTTGCAGAAACACTTTGTTATGAAACATATGGGATTAGCAGATGTTATATTGGGTATAAGAATTTTCAAGACGTCTGACGGACTTGCTTAGTCACAGTTTCATCATATTGAGTCTATATTAAAGAAGTATGAAGTATTTGACAGAACGCTTGTCAAGACACCACTTGACATTAGTCAACACTTACTGATAACCGGGAAGAACCCGTATCATAATCTGAATATGCCCGGATTATTGGCCGTTTAATGTATGTCAGCAACAGCATATTCCTCGATATTGCATGTGCAGCGAATAAACTCAGTCGGTTTAATAGTAATCCAAGGAATGACCATTGGACGACATGAAAAATACCTCTTAGGTATTTGAATTACACTATGAACTATGGATTATATTATATGAGATATCCGACTGTATTAAAAATGACACAGTGATGCGAATTGGATATCTGACTCCCATGGTACAAAGTCTACAAGTGGATATGTATTCACATTTTGTGGTGCAGCTGTCTCTTGGAAATCCTCAAGACATATATGTATAGCTCGATCCACGATGGAACCAGAGTTTATAGCGTTAGACAAAGTAGGTGACGAAGCCAAAATGCTTCATGGATTTCTCAAGGACATTCCATGTTGGATAAAAGTAGTGCCTACTATCATGATACATTGTGATAGTGCTTTTGCGATAGGATCGACACAGAACAAGATATACAATGGAAAGTAACGACATATACGTCATAGACATAAATCCTTAGGATAGATAATCTCTAGAAGTGTGATTTTTGTTGACTTTGTCAGGTCATGTGAAAATCTTTGCGAATCCGCTAACAAAAGGTGTAATTCCCCAAAATTTTTACGATAAATTATTATCTCAATAAATAGCAAAAATAGTATATTATTGAACGTCATAATTTATGTGACAGGTTTATAAAATTTGTTTGTCGATATCATGATAAAAATATAACAAATACGGATAAATTAAACCTTAATGTACAAACATGAGAGGCTTAACACCCCTTTTGTTTTTAAATTCCCTCACCCGCTACCACCTTACCTTCCCACCATCTTCCACTTCACCCACTTCTCATACCACTTCTTTAACACATATTCACATCATCATTCATTTTCATTTTGCAACATCTTCATCACCTAAGTCCATCTCTTCTCCATCTCCTCTCAATCCCATCTCTTCATGGATTCAAGGAGAGGAACAAGGCGGCTAAGGCTCAGCATCATCTCTAACAGCTAGCATGGTTCAAGCCCTCGACCGTTGAAGCTTGCCTTGCTGTCATTGGTTAAGATGAGGGGAGGTGAGATTCTTGATCGGAGAGATTAGAAATTTTGTGAAAAATTATAAATTTAGTGATAAATTTAAATTTTAATATATGTTAAAGTCTCATATGTTTATTTTCTGATGAATTTTGTAGATCATGACTTGGAGTTGTGAATCTCAAGATATAAATCAAAACATGCAGGTAAAGGTATCTGTAAAAACTGGTTATAGAACTAACTTTGTAGCTTAATCTAGAATTACACAAAAAGAGATAGAAAACTAGCCTCATATCAATGGAAAGCTCTTGAAGTCTAGTCTTCAGAACAGTTTACAAATCAAGATTTAGATGTGTATGTAAGGAGTTATAAGCTGATTAGAGAAAAAAGGTCAAACTATCTGATCTAGCAGAAAATATAAAATTGAACGAATAAACTGCTATTATTGGTAAGGTTTCATGATAGAAGCTCTAATTTTATGAAAATATTAGGAAGTCTAGTTCACAAACACTTCACATGATGATCCCGAAACAACTCCAAATGTTCATAATAGAAGCTCTAATTTTAAGATTTCATGATAGAAGCTCTAATTTTAAGAAACTGTTATTATTGGTAAGGTTTCATGATAGAAGCTTTAATTTTAAGAGCTGTTTTGATCCCGAAACAACTCCAAATGTTCACAAACATTCTAATGATTATAAATACATAAAAACATCATCATGAACTATCAAAATAAGTATCAAAATTTTTTTCTCAAAGCTTGGCACCATCACATAATATTACTATGACGGTTCTTCAATAAATACGAACACATATGCTTAACTCCATGACGTAAATAATCATTCAAAAGGGTGTATCTTAATACACGTATCCTATTATATTATAGGCTCGAAGATGCTGCTCATTGTCACTTAAGGACGAGGCTGAACCTGTGCATGTGAAGAACTGTGGTAAAAGATAACGTTTAAATTTATTGTATGTGGCGATGCGTATTATTATACGGTAAGTATAATACTATGCATTGGAATTTTTGGACATAATCACTAAATGTGACTGACTACCAACTATTGTGTATAATGTATTAAATTCTGAGTGCTATGGAGTGTTTTATGGTGTATGTTATGCCTTATTTGCTGGTATAATGAGAATGAATATGTGAAAGGAGTGTAAATCCATAATTGGTGAGATAACTGAGTCGTATAAAACACAAAGAGCATTGTGTCTGTCGTTTGTGTGGTACAGTGACTTGGTGGTGACATTCTTTCATCGACCTTGAGAGGTCGTTTTCGTACTAGGGTATTTCACTGCAGGAGACTCTGGGTTCCGGTTTGGCTGAGATCCCCTTTCGTGGATGACCCTTTTGCTAAAGCTGAATAAAGCTTATTTATGAAATTGAATAAGTCTCATCAAGGGCACAATTATAACATTGAGGATTTCTATTGTCTGTCATCTCTGTATGATTGATATGATGGTAAGTATAACAAAGACTTGAGTGAACTATTGAGTACAACAGTGCGTGAGACTTGGACTGGGGACCTATCGTGTCACCGCATCATTGTCTCGGTTTATTTGATATGAAGGTCTTGACTGTCATTATCATAAAGGACATGACAGTAGTAAATGACGTTGATAATGTCTGGAGTGTCGATGGACGCGTGATTCCGAGCATTGTTACGTGGTTTTAAGTGTGCTTATGTGACTAGGGTGAATCACTAGTATGCTTGTGATGATAAGTGGGAATGCCAGATTAACATGATAATTCCAGTGTGCTGGAACAAAGGATCCAAATGATCCAAGGGGGCCGACACGTTATTGAGCTCCTATAGCTCATGGTTACTATGTTTTTGTGTCTTTCTTCTTCTCTTTAATACAGGAGCAAGACTTGAAGGAGAAGTGTGATCTAAGATTTGACGCTAGATGTAGCTTATATTTGAAAGGACTCTAATCTTAGAAAGAGATGTAAATTCCATTGCAAAGATGATATTCTGAGATATGATTGAGTGCATCCAAAGTTTCTAAACTAATGATGTATAAGTGAACTTATCTTAATTCTTATGACTAAGTCAGAAAGTATAGTTTTTCCCTAGCTGAGGCGTTAGGCCCAGTGGCAGTGACATCATATGTATCATTAATAAGTAATAAAAAGTCAGGGCATTACAGATTGGTATCAGAGCCAAAGATTTAGGATAGGAATTAAATTGAATTATTTGGGAATAAGTTAAGCACAATACAAAAGCATGGAATATAAGATGAGTATGATATCATGAGTTGTATTAGATTGAACTCATAGGTTGTTTGCTTAATTGGAATTGAAACAGCACTTCGGCAAATAAGACCAAGCATGAACAAAACCTTGATGTTTTGAGGATATGTGGGATGATAAAGGCACTAAGATATGCTAAAATGATATTGAGAGGATAAATATCATGTGGTAAATATACCGGGAAAATAGGACCGATGTGTCTATCTGGGTTATAGCTGTTGTATGAGCATCTTATTTGGTACTGGTACTATATGTGATTTGGGATAGAACTTAAAGATAATGAGAAGACATTTCTATAATGGAATAGGATTGCAACATGCATTGAGTACTATATGAGAGGAATCAGTCAAATTGATTGAGTAAATAAATGAGATTTACTCTCTGAGACGAGTAATAACTTGATCATGAAGTATGGGAAGACAAATACATGATTTGATATATGTGAGAAATCTTGCTCAAGTATGAGAAGTTAATACACTTGATGTTGAAAGGTTAAATTATATATGTGATCTTCTTTGCCGTCAAGAGAGTAGCAATACCTGCTTAGTGAGAAAAGGTGCTACCATGACTAGACATAGATGTTTTCAACATGATATAGCACATAAATGTGCTTTCATAAATGAAGTATGAGGAAAATATGTAGCAATGTGAACTATAGTAGTACGGAGAGCATGAAAAAAAATGTTTAATTTTTATTAGCCTCAGAGAAGTATAACTTTGTGAAACGAACTATAAAGTGTTCAGTTGAAGAGGATGAATAGATATGTAGGATAATTGTTATGTATTTGAGCATTGGTAGTGAAATTTATCAATTACTAATAAATGTCTAAAATTTGAGATGGAGAATGGGGACATATTGCACATGAGGTGGACATGTTATTGGCATAAGATTGTATAGTGTTCAATAATTGAGATGGGTAATAGACCTACAGGTTGAGCCAAAATGAGAATTATGTGGGTTGTCTCCCTTATTTAGAATATCTCTATGCAATGAAATGTTTTGTTATAATTAATGCATGACAAAGTGATCATAGTCAACGATTTCATATTTTGATCTATGCTGAGATGAAGGGTTATTGCGAATGGAAGAACAAATTGAAAGTAACAAATGCTAAGTTAGTTACTCCCCTTGGGTTAAAAATTGAGTTGGATGCCTTAATAACCGTAAGATGTTATACACTTGGATGATAGTGATATTTTATTTAGAGGATATAAGTGTTGTATTCTCAAAGATATATTTTGGAATAAAGATTCATCGAACCTCATAAGAATACTACAACTGGGAGTTAAGAAGCTGCTTATTGAGCATTAGAAATATTACTGGATGAACTGTAAGAGACATCAGTCTAAGTACATGTCTGTATAAATCCATGGATTGATGATCCAAGAACAAAAAAACACAATGCATTTTGGAATTCACAATCGTGTATGAATTCGAAATTTAACATTTGCCCAAGTTATAACTTTGTGATTAGAGATCGTATACAATCAAGTTGGAAACGGAACATGAGGGCATATACTGGTGAAGATTTGATATGTTTGTAAATATCATATTTTGATTATTGAATTGAAGAGACTTATATCAAATTTTGGAATATAAGAAAGGGTAAAATATGAGATAAGCCAGTGTTATGTTAACTACTTTTGGAAAGAATAGTGATGCATGAAACTTAAACTCTCAATGACAATTTGTTGTTAGAGATATATAAGAAGATGTATTATTTATCTCATATGAGCTTCCAGAAAAGTATGGAGTACAAACTAAGTAGTGAGAAATGTGACAAAAGGGTAGAAAATCTTTCAGAAGGAACTTGGAGATTTCATCTCCTTAATGAAAAACATATTCACAAATGTTAACAGTTAGTTTGACAAGAGTGGAAACTTCAGCAGCAAAGAGAAAGTTTTTCCATGTTCAAGAATTTCTTGGGATATTCTGAAGTTAATATTTTAGAATAAAATTGAGAGTTGTTGAGGTAGAGAAACAAATTATAACTTGAACTTGAGCTGTAAATAAGGAATGCCTTCGTGGAAAAAGAAATGTAAGTTATAATGTTCAAGGTTAATATCTGTATACAGAAGTTCAAGTATAAATTATATCTTCTAAGATTCAGTAATGTCACTGAATCAATCTTGCTTGTCTTGTGTTAAATGAATTAGAGTTGCATTACAGTGATTGCTTAAAAGCAGTTAGATTAGGTTGAACTCGACATGGATCAATATCTGAACAATTATGATAATATGATGGGAAAATGAGATTTCAGATTATGTCAAAGATTGGGATATCAAATCTAGATCTCGTTTGTCTTGTTTGACAAAGTTATCCACTCATGATAATTGAGTCACTTCGCATATCTGTATGTTCATGGAGATAAGAAAATTTAGATTTTTTCTAGATTATATCTTTGATTCCCTTTATACTTTAAGTAGTATAAATAAGGAGTGAAACCCCATTGAACTCCTTCATGGTTCAAGGATCTATCCTTCTTATAAATCATCAAAGAGAAATACAATGCATACGATGATTAAGTAATTAGTGAAGTCCTTCCTTGGAGTGCTATTTGTAATGGCTTTCTACCTTACGCTCATTGGTGGGATGATCAGTATCATACCATTTTTCTTTGCAACGCTTGAGGAATTAGATGTTGTTGCGCGATATGTCATGATACCAGTTATATTAGTGTTAGGACCTATATGTTTGATCTTATACTGTAGTAGGTAGAGATGAGGCTGTAAGATGATATTATGCGATATTAATAAATTTTACATTTTGAAGGTTGATCTACTGGGAATAATGGTCAAATATAAAACTTTATATACTCTGACAATACTGCTTTTATAAATGGAAGAACCTTAAGATTCATGACGATGCAGTTATAGATGAGAGTATGGAAGAAAATAATGAATGGAATACATAACAGTAAAGTGTTGAGCCATCAAGTGACATTGAGCAAACATGCTTTGGTGCTAACACTAAACGTAAGGAATAAGAGCTATACACCCACTGTCTTTGTGTCTATACCCAATATTCTATATTAGAAATGTGCACATGTATGCTTTCTGAATATATACTTCTGTGTGTTCTTCTGTTGATTATTAATGCTGATATATGATAAACCTGAAGTTGTTACTTACATAAGGGACAAATCTCTTGGATAGCAAAGATAGTTGTTTATGGTATTTGTACGACCATATATAGTTAAGTTATGGTCTATGTTCACTGTGCTGGTTGGATGGTTATTGATTACATAGCCGAAGAATTGATAAATGATGCGTGCTGTCGTAGGCACGTCAAATTAGAATTTATATGCACTCACTTTCACTCTAAAAAATATATTAAATTAATACAGTAGTGGAAGTAAGAGTCGAACCCATAGGGACGGTCGTAATATTATTTATCTTTTCTTAGTCACTATAAAGAAATGTTATAGATATGAAAATTAAGGTTTGGGGGGGTTTGTTGTAAAAAAAAATACTTAAAACTAAACTAACTAGTTAGAACAGAAGCTAAGATAGAGCTGAGATATAGAGGAATTTTCTTAAGTTGGGATAAATGTAGGGATGATGGTTGAATTCCTTTCGAGTCACCTAGATCAATCATGGATGTTTCTGAATTTTTGATGTAATGATTAATATGAAATGGCTGTAATGAATTCTGACTTAACTCACTATGTTCCTTAGCTTTTAACCTCCAATTAGCTCGGATAGTTAAATTAACTCAGTAGATCAAAACCATTTCAATTAACTCAAACATGATTTAATCAAAAGAGTTGAATTATAACATGGAACCACCATTCATAACAATCATAGCAATTAGCTTAAACTAATCATATCACATGCATATAAAACCATTGATTATATATGACAATTAGGTTAAATCATATTATATCAATTCGGTACTAACTAAAACCACTTAGCGCGATTTATAGGTTTAAACCATGTATATTAGGTGATCAATCTAATAAACATAAGTTATATAGTAACTCTAACAGGTTTCATGCAATATATTCACCATTAAACATCTCTAGTTTTAATCATAACGCATCATCTCATGATTTAAGGTCATCAACATATCCCTACTAATTATCTACTCACGCATATGCATCACACAAAGCATGGAATGAAACATAGTAATGAAAACAGACATTCTACAGAGGATAAATAACTAAGAACGAAGGTTTTACAGCACACGATGCATCCCAAACTTATGTCCTATTCTATACAATGCGTAGCGGATCTAATCTCCTTGAAATACCCTCCAAGGCTTCTCCTCTTTGCGTCTTCACCTCCTCTGATCGTCTCCGCCATTCCTGATCTCTCTCCCTTCTATATTCTGATTAGAAGAACCCTAGGGCATGTATTTATAGGCATAGGTCAAGACCAGATCGATCCAACGGCTGAAAGCAGGTGTTTTGCATCTGGGACAACGTCGCGGCCGCGACCATACATGTCATGCCCGCGACAGGTTAAAAAACGTGAAATCTACTGAAAACTATTGTCGCGCCCGCGACTCTGTGGATCCTCCCCGGGACCAGCTATAGTGGCCGCGACTGTGTGATATTAAACCTTAAAACTAACACAAAAAATACTAAACGACGTCAAAAAATTTTAGAAAATTTATACAACACATACAAACATGTTAATCTAGCCTTTCGATGTGGGGCGTTGCTATATAAACTCTCGAAGCACGTGAAACTACGATAAATCATGAAATCCAGCTTTTGAGCTCATAACTTTGCCATTTTCTTCGTCCTTCTTCATTTTTGTTCCAAACTTTGCACCAATCTGTCAAAAATATAAAAACACAGCAGTATCAACATTCCAAGACAAAAAGACGCAAAAAAAAAAAAATAGACAATACAAGAGGAATAAAACAAACATTTAGAATAAAGAAATGATGTGTGTTTTCATACACATCAATGAACTAATATCAATCTACTGTATTTGTGATAAAATTGTGACAAGTCTTTGCATATCATTCTGCAATGAAAATATGCGATGACTTTTTTTATATTAATGGTCGTTGAGACCTAAAAACTTCGGGTAGATTTTTCTTTGGGATGTTGTCGTTTGTAAACACCTAGTATATGGCATTCTTAGAAAAGAAAAAAAAAGAAAAGCATATGGGAAGAATACCTTCCTTTTACCAAAGCAGTACTAGCAGCTAGCTTAGATAATGTCGTATATTGTAATCTTAAACAGGAGATTATAAGGGGGCTTAAGAAATTATTGAGTTGAATTAGATGTGGCCTTTGAGCCTAAGGTATATATATATATATGAATAATTTCGGATAATATGTTTTGTAAGGTTAAGGTTGTCAAGTTTAATGTGCTTAAGGTATTGAGATTTAAAGATTATACAAACATAAGAGACCGTATTGTTTGGTTTAATCTTGCTCATGTATGCAAGAGTTTAGGTGGCCAATGATTACAAGTAGCTGATTCATACAAAATCAGATGTGCGATTAACATGATTAATTGCAAGTTCTTGATATTGAGGGTCAAGTTGAAGTATAACGGTTTTAAATACTAACAAAGTTATGATTGTACAAATTAATGGGTTATACGTGATAAGTTTCGTTTGGTAGGCTTGTCGTGATATTCATCTTATGAACTAGCCATTGGATATAAACCTAGTGTGCAAATTCAAAAAAAATAAAATGATATGTACATAAATGCTTTCCATTGGATATTGTGCTGGAAATGATTTGAAAAAGTTGTGAAAGAGTTATGGTCTGTTGAAGTTTATCAAACCGTGAAGAATATAAAAATATGGGTGGCTATTGTTATTATTATCATCCAAGGTATAATTGGGCTTGGTGATTGATCTATAAGATAGGTAAAGGGCCTGAAGTTTTTATGGAGTATTGCATGGGACACTTGTTTCATGAAGTTGAGTATTTTTTGGTTTAAGGTTTCTTATCAAATTTGGATTACCATGAGAGGTTTACTCGGATCTAAGTGGTTTTGAGAGATGAGATAAATTTCGAGGATGAAATTTTTATGAGGGGAGAATGTAAAACCCAAAATTTTCATAATAAATTATTGTCTCAGTAAATAACAAAAACAGTATATTATTGAACGTCGTAATTTATTTAATAGGGTTATAAAATTTATTTGTCGATATCATGATAAAAATATAACAAATACGGAAAAATTAAACCTTAATACACAAACATGAGGGGATGAACATCCCTTTTGTTTTTAAATTCCCTCTCTCGCTACCACCTTACCTTCCCACCCATTTTTCACTTCACCCATCTTCCACTTCACCCACTTCTCATACCACTCCTTTTACACATATTCACATCATCATTCATTTTCATTTTGCAACATCTTCATCATCGAAGTCCATCTCTTCTCCATCTCCTCTCAATCCTATCTCTTCATGGATTCAAGGAGAGGAACAAGGCGGCTAAGGCTCGACATCATCAATTAACACCTAGCATGGCTCAAGCCCTCGACCGTTGAAGCATGGCTTGCTGTCATTGGTTAAGATGAGGGGAGATGAGATTCTTGATCAGAGAGATTAAAAATTTTGTGAAAAATTATAGACTTTGTGATAAATTCCGATTTTAATATATGTTAAAGGCTCATATGTCTATTTTTTGATAAATTTTGTAGATCATAATTTGAAATTGTGAATCTCAAGATATAAATCAAAACGTATAGGTATATTAAACTGTAAAAACTGGGAGGCTTTCGTCGATAGTACGTAAGCACCAATGTAGAGCGATAACTTCTAAAAGACATAGGGACACCATTGCCTCGATTGTATTCTGTTCTGGTTTGTTGTTGAATTGCATTCTGTTTCTGGTCTTGTTTTCCGATTTAGATTTCAGTTTTTGTACTAATCTACTAACAAGAATAGAATCGGCCAGCCTCAAGGCGCATTCCAACGACAGTTTTTGAGTTTTAGTTACTGGTTGCAGCTGTCGACTTCCAGTGGACGAATGAAGGTCTGAACATTATCCGATCGTCGTGAGGTGAGTATGTTTCTTACTCATCAATCTTTGATTAGAAGCTAACGGTGCGTCGTTTGGATTTGTATTGGCTGAGTTATTGTAGTTTGAAGTTGGCTACAGAAACCGAAACGTTTTCGGTTGTTTTCTTTGATTGGTTTAATCTGTGTTGCGAGATTGATCATTGTATTTGTTTGCCTCTATTAGTATCTAGAGAGGCGTTGTGTATCTATTAGTGGAGTTTTGAAGTAGGCTTCGACCTCGTGATTTTTTATTCCTCACATCGAGGGATTTTTCATGTTAAAAATTATGTCTTTACATTTTTGTTCTTTTTTGCTCTATTTTGTTTGTTTTCTAACAGGTTAACACAAGTGAAAGACGATTTATTCCGCATGGATTTGTGTCCTGCCTCTCATCAGATGTTGATATAATTGCACAACATGATGTTCATGGTTTTGACGTGCTCCAGTATGAGCGTGTTACCGAGTGAACTCATTCTGTAGCCTTGGACTCAATGTTCTTCTTGTTTTTTTTTTTTAGGGTTTTGCCAAGTCTCTCAAATCTTCGTTAATTTCAAATAAATTCGTTAAATCTTCATAATCCCAATTTATTTCTTCAAATTGTTATATATTGGATAAAATAATCTATTTTTTATCTTAAAAAATTTATTTTAAGAAAAAATATCCTTGTTTTCAAACAAAAAAAAACTCTACTTTATTATTGTTTTCTTCAAATTATTGTTTATTTTTTCGAGAAATATGAATGAATTAAATGCATATCGAAGATGTCCTTAAAATATCATAATTACATTGTAACAATTAAAAAAGATTTGGATTATATAGATCATTTTATCACATAAATATGAATTCAAGAGAATAATTTAAATTATGAAGATTTAAAAAATTATTTAAAATTATCGAATATTTGAGGAATTTATATAAAAAAATTTTTTGGAAGAAAGGATGGTAAACATGCTAAATATATCCATAGACTCAATAATCCAAAAAAAAAGGTAAGTTGATCAAAAATCTCAAATACAAATTCTTTTTACGTTTTGATCCCCATTTAAATTTATGAACTACATATCATGTTCTCTGTTAACTGCATATTATATTCTGTGAATTATAATTTTGTACATATGAATTATAAAAATCGAATTAAAATCAAAACATAAAAAAAATTTATATTTGAGATTTTTCAATATTCATCAAAATAAAATATCCATTGACGTAAATGCTTTCTACTGATTTTTTTTGTTTTTCTTCTTTATTGGAAAACATATCGAATAGTGGATTGATGGATTCGGGTTCCGTAAAATTGAGTGCCTGGGCCCGCTGAGCCTTCGAATTTTGGAAAATAAAGTCTGTGACCGTGCTGAAAGGGACCACACCTTCTCCCAAGTCCCAACACGAATTTCACGAGAAATAAATAAATAAAAGGAAATTAATGAACGAAAAATGGAAAAGGAAAAAGAGAAAAAGAGAGTAAATGTCCAACTCGCAACCATGACTTCTCCCACATGCTTTGCCCCGTCCTTGCTCTGATTTTGCTTCACAACACTATATCCGCTTTTCAAGTTACTCAAGTTTTCTTTATTTCTTCAGTGTAATTTCTTTATTTTTATTCCCTTGCAAATGTGATTAGCAATATACTATCATAAACAGGTTTTGTTTGGTAACTTATGGATAATGAGATATACGTGATGGTGTAATATCTTAAAAGTTTGATCTAAAAAGATTTAATCATGTTATTCATATCAATAAGATGTAATTTTTTTTCGATATCTTATCATTTAGAACTTCACAGTTAAACGTGGTTCACATAGAGTAGTACTCGAATGGGTCATCTCTTGAAAAGTTTTTCAGAATGTATACGAATGAAACCAAAACACACTAAAAGAACATGTGATGTAAAGTAGTGTTGTAATGGTGACCTTCTAGGAAAAAGTGTTGGGATACGTTCCTAAGAAGTCTTTCACGGTGTGTGCGAGTGAAACGAAAACATTGTGAAAGGACATGTGACCGTGGAATAGTATTAGGATGGGTGACTTTTAGATTTTTTTTTTTTTGAATGTATGCGAGTGAGACACTATATTACTCCCTTAGTTTCAAAAAAAAAAAAAAATTCAAATATATATATTTTTTCAAAATTATTACTCTCTCCATAAAATTTGTAACATTTAGTTATATGGGTTATTCCAAAAAAAATAGCAATATTTTATTTTTGACAAACATTTAATCTAAGAAAAATATCAAAATAATCGTTGTAGTACACCACTTGTGAAAAATAACTGTTGCTGAAATTTTTTTTCATCAAATCCCCCAAAAATTCAAACACATGCAAAATATCATATCGGGTCAGAGTGTTGCAAGATGGAGGAAAGGGGTATTACAATAATAATAATTCAAATTATGAATTTTAATCATGGATTAGAAATTTTTTTTTTTAAATATCAAACATTAACAACCAAACTTAAGAAATAAGTACATTATAAAAGGGAGAAGTATTATCTTTTAAAACCTTGTTAGTGAGATTCTACCTCTACTGTGACGTTTCGTTGTTAGTATAATTTGTTGACATCTGATTTGAACTTTGCCTCAGTGATATGATGATGGAATTCCAAAATCAAACGCTTCACTCACACGAAAAAGCAAAGCAGAATTGAGTTGAGGCGGTTATTCTCAAATTTGGGGTCCAAACGGTCATAATTTTGAATCCTTTCAACCACACATCCAAACTCAAAAAATTAAAAACAAAAAGCCCAAAAATCAAAAATCAAAATAAAAAAAGCAAAAACCAGAAAAGAAAAAGGAAAAACGAAAAGCAAAACAGCTCTCTCCTCTTCTCATCTTGGCTGCGAAGAACATAAAACACTTCGACTTCGCCTCGAACAATTGATCGAAGAGAGTTTATCAAAGCAAACCAAATCGAGTCAAGTCGAGTCGAATCGAAGGCGTGATCATGGCAGGATACGTGGGCGTGCTTGTCTCGGATCCATGGCTACAGAATCAGTTCACACAAGTCGAGCTCCGCTCCTTGAAATCACACGTACGACGTCGTTTTACTGCTTCTCTTGATTTCGATGTTTGCTTGTTTATGGTGTTGATGATGCTTTTGATTTTGATGTGTTTTGTTGTTTGCTTGTACTTTTTTGTTGTGGCGTTGTAGTATCATGCGATGAGGAGGGAGAGCGGGCAGCTGAGGCTATCCGATCTGGCGTCGAGGATGTCAAGGTTGATGGTGATCGGAGAGAGCATGAGCGAGGACGAGAGGGTGGAGATCATAAGGAGTGAGTATCATGAGGTCGGCGACAGCCATGAGGTCGATTTCGAGTTGTTTCTGAGGGTGAGTGATTGTAAAATTCGGTATTCGATGGATTTGATTCGAGTTTATTGAGTTGATTTTGTTGCTGTTGCTTGATGTGATAAAGTTGATTTGAGATTAGTATGATGGAAATTCATGTTGCAAGTTCGATTTCATGTTTCCTTGCTCTCTGATCGGAGTTGGACAGTTGTGTTCTGATCGGATTGTGTCGGTGAAATGTATGAATTGTGAAATCGAAATTGCTTTAGGATCAGTGATTCATTTTTTGAAAATCGATGATTGACAAGGAACTAGAATTTGCTTTTTGTCTGTGGCGTGAAAGCAAAAGCTTGATTTGAATTCATGTTGTTGACTGGAAAATGGATCAAGGGAATAGGAAATGGAAGTTAGAAAAAGGAAAGTGCTTTGACTTTGTTGGACTATTACTTACCTAGGATTTTCGAATTAGAATCTGAACCAGAATTGAAAGCATTGGCGATCCTAGAGGATTGACCTGTGCAGGATCTGGACGTTAATTGGATCTGAATCCGTGAGTTGACGATTAATTGGTCAACATGATGACCTGGTAATCGGCTCATTTATCTGCGATGTGACTCGCTGCCGTAGCAGATTGCGCGATAACCGGAATTTCTCAAGTCACTATTGGTTTGTTTAAAGAACTACTTTGATCGATACAATCATTCGAAAATGAGAATGTGACAACTTTAGTAGCGCATTAGCTTGTAGTATAATACTAGTAGTATATTGAATCTTCATAGGAGTATGAAAGGACCTGATGGAAAGATTTAGTTCTTGATCCAATGTCGATTGAAAGAGATTTATTGTGATTTTGTTCGATTGACAGGTGTATTTAAAATTGCATGCTCATGCTAGCACAAAGATGGATACTCCTGCAAAGAACTCGTCAGCATTCCTCAAGGCTGCGACGACCACTTTGCTTCACACTATTAGTCAATCTGAGAAAGCATCCTATGTCTCGCATATCAACAACTATCTTGGACAAGACAAGTTCTTGAAGCAATTTCTTCCAATGGATCCTTCGACAAATGATCTGTTCGAGATAGCAAAGGACGGGATTCTTCTTTGGTTGGCCATATTCTTCTGACTTGGTCGACAACTCATTTTAAATTCAAATTGCAACGGATACTGACATTTTGGCTCATTGTTCTTGCAGCAAGCTGATTAATGTTGCAGTTCCGGGGACTATTGATGAGCGAGCAATTAATATGAAGGGGATGCTCAATCCTTGGGAGAGGATTGAAAACCATACGCTATGTCTTAACTCCGCAAAGGCTATTGGATGTACTGTAGTTAACATTGGAACTCAAGACATCATAGAGGGCAGGGTAAGATTGATTGTATTCTTTCCATTATATGTTTGGTCACCTCCTTAGTGTTCCCAGGCTGAGGCCGCTGAGCTACATGATAATCACTTGTAAAATGAAATTCATTGCTTTTATTGTTGAATTTTGCAGCGTCATCTTGTGCTGGGATTGGTTGCTCAAATCATAAAGGTATATGATTGCGCCTTTTTCAATTCGCTCAAATCAATGAGGGGATCGGGAACACATTTTCTAGTTCATGCTGCATGGATGTCCAATGGCAATTCGAGCTTTGCTTGATCATTCAGTATCTGTTTTTCTTTCACAGATACAACTACTAGCAGACCTCAACTTGAAGAAGACACCCCAGCTTGTTGAGTTGGTTGATACTAGCGAGGTGACAGTGTTTAATTATAGTATTAATTTTGTTCCATCAGGGGCTGGTAATATAAACTTGTTGCAAGGGAACTTACATGTAACATGTCCAACATTTGTCAGGATGTGGAAGAGTTGATGAGTTTACCACCAGAAAAGATCCTGTTGAGATGGATGAACTTTCAATTGAAAAAGGCTTCTTACAAGAAAATAGTCACAAACTTCTCGTCAGATATTAAGGTAATTGCTAGTAGTATATGAAATGCAGGACATGAGTATTCTCTGTCCTTCTAGTTGTATATTGTAATGATTTGATCGTTGGATTTGTACCTCTGGAAACTATTGTCTTGATCACAATATTTTCTGCAGGACGGAGAAGCGTATGCTCATCTGTTAAATGTTCTTGCACCTGAACATAGTAACCCATCGACATTGACAGTCAAGGATCATCTTGAGAGGGCAAAGTTAGTTCTGGAGCATGCTGATAGGATGGGTTGCAAGAGATATTTGACGGCAAAAGATATAGTGGAAGGGTCACCAAATCTCAATCTTGCTTTTGTTGCACATATATTTCAGCATAGGTGAGTTGTACATGTTAATGTTCTGGCTACTTCATATGCTTTTCTTTTATGAAGTATATTCGAGGGCCTTTTCTCTGCTTGAATCCATAGCTGTGTTAACATTGGTTTTTTAATATCCCCCATAGGAATGGGCTTTCCACTCAGACCAAGCAGATATCGTTCCTTGACACTCTGCCAGATGATTCCCAAGTCTCTAGAGAAGAAAGAGCATTCCGCTTCTGGTTAAACAGTCTTGGGAATTCAACATACATTGACAACATATTTGAGGATGTTAGAAATGGGTGAGTTTTCAGACATGGAAAGTATGTGTTTCCAGCATCAATCATAGAGGCTATGATTCACGGAATGGTTCTATATTTTACGAGAAAAATCAGAACTTTGGTGTATGTAGTCAAGTGCTGTAGTTTTCACTCGTTTCTACCTTTTACCAAAGTTGACAGTTGACACCTGGCTATTCTGATTTCCAATATCTTTGCTTGATCTTATAAATAACTGTTCAAGTCTCACGAGGCTTGAACTTCGTAAGATGTTAAACTTGACAACTGCTCTGAAGCCATACAAAACTCTTGCAGGTGGGTGCTTTTGGAGGCATTGGACAAGGCATCTCCAGGTATTGTCAATTGGAAGATTGCAAGCAAGCCTCCGATAAAGATGCCATTCAAGAAAGTGGAGAATTGTAATCAAGTGGTGAAGATCGGAAAGCAATTAAAGTTTTCTTTAGTTAACATTGCTGGAAATGATATTGTCCAAGGCAACAAGAAACTGATATTAGGTACTCTCTTCAGAACCATTGTGTTTCTATGTATCGAATATCGTCGTTTTCATAGAATGGGAATTTTATTTTGAAAGAAAGAGAATGCTGATTTTGGTGCTGGAATCTACAGATTCGGATCTCTTTTGAGCTCATGGCAATATGACAATCAAATATTGTTCTCGTTTGATGTCTTTTACTCCTTCTCTTCCAAAAAAAAAAAAAAAAACAACAATTTTTCTATTTGGACCGTCACTAAAAATACAATCAACCCATTTTTGGCAACTTTTGGAGCTAAGATTACCAAAATACCCCTCCTTTTTAGTTTATTTCATATCATCACACCCCACTACCATTTTTTTCTTCTCTTTACTCTCCCTCACATATACAAAGGGCAGGGTTATCATTTTACACAAAATTCAACCTTTTCATTAATCGGCGTGTCAGATTTTTTGGTTGCATTATTTTTGGGACGGGAGGGTGTAGTTTAGATATAATGGATCTCAGAATTGGACTTTATAGGATTTCTATCCTTTCAGCATACTTGTGGCAATTGATGCGGTACAACATGCTTCAACTCCTAAAGAACTTGAGATTCCATTCACATGGAAAGGAAATAGGCGATGCTGATATTAGGGAATGGGCAAATGCACTAGTAAGGAAGTCGGGAGGGCAGACATGCATGCTGAGCTTCAAGGTACCAAATCTGCGAGAAATGGATCTTTTTTATTCAGTATCCTTGAATTAAATTCGAATATTAATTTTGGTGGGCTTGATCCGGTGTTTCTATTCTCTGACTTGTCTTAGGTAAAGGCTGAAGTTAAAATGCAACTGACGATAACCATTATACTTAAACAGTGCAAGTGCTCATTATCATGTTGTTACTCTTTTTGTAATGTGTACTCTACATTGATCTGAGCATTGTATAGATCATAGGAGATTGCTTTAAATCAAAAATATTTATTTGTTTTCAAACATGATGGCGTTCTATGTTAGTATGAAGTTATGAACTAATTCAATCATGATCAATAGTACTGCTTCATAATCAATACATCACCTCTTTCGTTCTCAGTGTACATAGTTCTTCAATCCTTCATCATATTCTTTCTTGAACTCTATCAAGAAATCTACATTATTTGATGATTTGATCTGTTTACAGAATTGCCCTCTCTCGTTGAGTTGTACCTGTAAAGTGTCTGCATGCCATTTCCTGCTCACCTGGATAGTCTTTAGCCGACCACAATGTCATTTCTCTTTGAGATAGTTTCTATTACGCATAGCGCTGGAATTTTCTCAGTTGTTATCATGCACTGACTAGTTGTCTTCATATTCAACAGGACAAGAGTTTGTCGAATGGTAGATTTTTTCTGGAGCTACTGAGTGCAGTTCAACCTAGAGCTGTGAATTGGAGTCTAGTCACTAAGGGTGAAAACGGTATGTTCTTGGCATTTTTGACAGTTCAATGACTATGAGGTTAACCTTTTACGTCCATTGTTGTGTCTCGATTTTCTGACGACGCAGTGGTTGATCCTGCCTGGATGACTTAATCTCTTCATTCTATTGATCCCTTGGAAGAGTTCTTTGGCCCTAACGTTACTGGGCATTGCCACGTTGAACCGCAATTACTACAGCTATTGTATATGTGAACACAGGCAGATGATGTATACCAATAGATAGATGTTTAAACCTGTCAGTGTTGTAGCAGGCGTCAAGTGCATGTAGGCAGTGGTAGTTTTATGTGAGTACCTGGTTTGAACCATATTCAAGGGCTGCAAATTTTACACAAAAACCAAGAAACCTATCCGGAAAAGAAAACAAAAAAAGAAAAAGAAAAAAAGACGTGAGCTTCGAACTTGCCTTGCATAAGGTGATATGAAGCAGCATATTTTGGAAAATCTTGGAGATGGTACGAGACACCTATTAGGTGTTAATTAAAGATAGTGGCTCTTTATCAGTTGAAAGATTTATGTCCATTATTACTAGTTCGTGGAAGACAGCAAGTCTCGGATACCATATGCCCTATTTATCAACTATCATCCCCATGTTCCTTTCAGTTTTGATGTCACTTGTGTGCACAATTATGTTTAGTCATCTTATACTTGACATGTATATCTGTCAGAGGAAGAGAAAAAGATGAATGCTTCCTACATTATCAGCATTGCGAGAAAACTTGGGTGCTCAATATTTTTACTTCCTGAAGACGTAACTGAGGTACTGATCAATGCTTTCCTCTTGTTTCATTCCATTTCCAACATTTTGCCTCTACTTGGTGCGGTAAATATTCTTAAGTGCACTCGTGTTTCGTCTTCTAGACTAGGAGGACTTGGTCTGTATACCTCTCAGTATACTTATGCAAGAATTTACATTCATAGGAGTGGAAGTAAATGGCCAAGTTCTGAGGCTTTTTTTAGTTCAAAAATGTTTTTCAGAGTTATGCATAGATCTGAGAAAATAGATGTATGCAGTTAATTAAAGGTGATTGAGTCCTCATTCCTACATGCATGTCGCCACTCGTGTTGTAATCCTCACCATTGAATTCAGGCAGACACATGCAAGATACAAATGCGTCAAATCCTATATAATATAATAGTTAATGTGTACTGGGGCTAATACAGGATCTGGATCCCCAGCTGTGGGATATTGTGCTGTCCTGTTGCTGTATTATTTATGGACCATTGGATTGAGATCCAATGATCCAAAAAAAGGGCAGACCATGAAGAAGAAAAACAGGAAAAAAAAATACATAGTGCTGTACAAGACACTACAGTCGGGGATCCTGCCTCGGTAATACAGAGCTCTTCCGGCTCTGTATATTCATAAGAATCATATCAAGCTTCATCTGATAGTGCTGTGCTTCTAGATCTGTTTAATACAGGTGTCATTCATATTATTATAGTTGATAAACTACTGACACACTTTGGATGACCTATTTTGTTGCAATTTATATGACATGATCAGGTGAACCAAAAGATGATCCTCACATTGACAGCAAGCATAATGTACTGGTCCTTGAACCAGCCTGCAGAGGACAAGACAGCGAATTCTTCGGACAGCGAGAATGGAAGTCAATCGGAAGCAACATCCAACTCCTCAACGGATGATGCCACTTCCGAGTCCTCTCTAGAATAGAATATCAGCATATACAGATTGGTCTTCATGTTTTCGTCTGATTTGGTCGTCTTGGTCATGGAACTTCTGTTTTTCTGAATGTTCCATTGATTCTTTTCTCCAGAAGGCTTTGGTTTTGGTTTTCCACCTCTTCCCCAAAAAAGTGAAAAAACAAGAAAAAATGGTTTTCAAGCATGGGTAGGTTGTAATTTTTTTAGGCGATTTGGTTATTGCTGGTGCGAAGCTGAGTTGTGAATATAGTGCTGGTGAAATGAGTTCATAAGTTGTCTTGTAATGGATTATGTTATATAAGAAATCTGAAAGAGAGGTATTCATGTAATACGAGTTACGACTGCACAAATTGTTGTAACCTTATTTAATATCAGGACTGATTTTATTTCTTGGACTGGATTGAGTTATAAGCACCAACATCAAGTTAAAACTTGTTTTAGATGGCGGTTGAACAGCATTATTATTACAAATTTGCAGATGCTTTTCGATTGGGCTTGGGTGTTGCTCCTCGAACTTGTTCGTTGTGGCTAGAGCTGCAAATGAGTCGAGCCGAGTCAAACATGGTTTGGACTCGGCTCGTTTAGGTAAATAGTAGGCTGAAATTTGGGTTTAAGCTTGATTCAAGTCTAATCGAGTCGAGCCCATCAGGTTTGTTCCATAGATAATGAGGCTTGGGTTCAGCTTATTTATTCGCTCAAGCCTGATCAAGTCGAATCGAGCCTTTTATTAACAAATTATAATATTATTGAAATTTAAACAAAAAAATTTATATTATTGAAATCACAACCTAAAATTTAAAGGAAAATAAATTTATACAAAGTATATTAATTATATTGTGTTTATAATTATGAAAATTAAATATTATGCACATATATAAATTCTAGGCGTAAACAAACTTTTAATCAAGTCGGTTCATGAGCCACTTCGTGAGCCAATCAAATCGAATCATGAATGGTTCAAGTTTGACTCATTTAATTTTATGATCCTAAAACTAAGCTCAAGTTTAACTCATGAGCTTAATAAATGATGCTCGAGTCGAACTTGGTTTGCGAACCGGTTCGATTCATTTACGCCCATAGCTGTGGCCATATGTGGGAAACAAATTGGTGAGGTTGATTGGGCAACGATGCGTTGTCACTCACTCCACAGTAATAAGTATTTTCTGAATGTTACCACGTTTTGTTTATCCTCTCATGATTGCTAGTGTGTCAAGAGTCGCAACCGATACTAGCCCCTAGTGAAAGGCTTACAACTTTTAGATTTCCCTTGGTTATACTAGGTGAGTAATTACGGGGATATATAAAGGCAACCAGTATAAATAGCATGAGTTGAAGTCATTGTTTTAACATCCCAACACATTTTCTCACAATCTCTAAACAAAGCGACGGAATTTTCTTTACTCCTCTCCCTTTTTACTCTTCTAACACCTTCCGTTAAAAAATAATCAATCCATCATCCGTTACATAAGCTCTTAGCCCACGCACATCTAGTCCTCCTTAAATCCTATCTTGACATGCAGGAGTACCCTACATTGTTTTTGTATCTGACATCTGCACAAGGTCTGCTTTCCTAATTATAATTGGTTAAGGACTCTAATTATCGTGTTAGAGCTAGACGTGAACTCAAATGCAAAATCTTGGTCCACCACCATGTTCTACTCTTGCCATTGGATCATGGCCACATCAATTTTAATTTTGTGTTGATGTTTCTTGCTGTCCCATTAAAATGACTAATTATTATTAGTATAAAAAAGTTATAAACTTGATGGATCTCCAGCCATGCGTGTGCATTTAATTGATGCAATTTGCACGTCTGTTTCTTTGTTATTTTCAGTAGTTTTCAGCATACTGTCATTTAGATCAGATAATGACTCGTCACAAGGAATTTGCAACAGGAGATGTGCCGATTGAAAATGATCAGTGTCTTTGTTTCTTAACGGATTCTCACGAAATACCCTATCAAAGAATCAATTTCATTGAAAATCCAAACTAATTGTATAAGATTCATTATGAATCTTATCAGACCATAACAAAATCAATTATCAAGATTTAATGAAAGAATTTCGTGTATTATGCAAGATTTAAACAATGTACGTTTAGCTACACTAACTCAAGCTTCCTTGAAACCCAAGACTTGATAATTCATCAACTATGTCCCATGCTTGAATGATCATTCGACTGGTCACCTTTTTTCTCATATTCCAACCACCAAACGGAGCTCTTTTTCCAACTCTTTCGGTTTCTATTGCTCTTTATTGGTTCAAGACTATGAACAATGCTGGCATGCAACAAGTCACCATTCGGCAATCGATCGCTTGGAAGTTCCCTCATCCATCATTGATTATGATTATTCATCGACATAACAAGCGAGTTTCACCAAACATCGACATATGGCTGAAAAACATTTTTCATAAAACTTTTCAAAATTGACGGTCCAACGACATTTATCAAGATTCAAAATTGATTGTTTAGAAAGTCCCTCATCCATTGATTTTGAATATTCATCAACATAACAAACGAGTTTCACCAAACATGTAAATTCGGATAAAAAAAACATCTTTAAGTTACCAATTAGCACAGCTGTGGAAATTTACACAAGCATATCAAGTTGGCAGATCTAATAATTGGTGGTTGGGTTTGCTTCTGTTCACGAAGGCGTGTGTGCGTGGAATCAGGAAAATGTCATCACCAAACACCATACTATTATTCCATCGTCTCCTTAATAGATCTTGATTGTTGAAGCTGTTCATTTTCCTTTTTGAGATTGTATCTCGTCTCTTTCTCAGATTTTGTCCATAATGAAAAGGTCTTCATAGATCTGTTTATGATAGATCTTATTTGTTATGAATGGATCTGTTAATTATAAATACAAACAATAACAAATATGCAAAATTAAATGAGACAAAAATTTTTATATGGAAACCCTTACGGGAAAAACCACGGGCAGTCGTCAACGACGAAGAATTCACTGATCAAATGAGAAAATACAAAATGAGCAATACGAATATAAAAAACTCGTAACAAATAACTAAACACCATCATTTTAATGTGTTTAGTGTGTTTGTAAATAGAAAAAGCTCCAATCCAAATCACTTGTTCTATTTTCTCCCTTTCCTCTCCTCTCTGCTCTTCTCTGCCTCTCACAGCTCTCTCCCCTTTCTTTCTCCGCTCCTCTGCACCACACCCTCTCCACCGAGCTCTCCTTCCTCCTCTTATATCAAGAACAACGCGGACGCAACACGGAGAAAAACACGTAAAACATACGCGAAAAAAAAAACCACGCGGAGAGGATCACGCGAAAATGAACGCGGATACACTGAAGAAGAAGATTTGAAACATACTTTTCAACACTATCCATGACAGATTACCTATTTTGTTGATTTAAGCATCAAACCTATGTTGTTGATTATCCAAGAAAAAATGAACTCTGTTCATTGTTATTTATGATCAATTTAAAAGCTCGACTCATCAAAATTCTAAGATGATTAAATGTACACCAACTCCATGGTTATATAGTAGATTAGTACTCCGGTCATGAGTGGTATCAAGAGTAGTAGATTTCTAACTACATCTGTATACTACAAACAGTCATGAGTGTGAGTGGTATCATCTTACTGTTACTGACACAATGCAATTGATAAAAGTTCCACATTCACTAAAAAAAATCAAGGATTCAACGACTAATTGTATTGTGTTAGTCGTCCTTTTAACGATCAAAAATATTTTTGATAGCAATTTTGATGAGGATAATTGGTATTGGTTGTCATTTTTTATTTTGACGACTAAACTTAATTTTCGTCGCTATAATAGCGACTAAATCCAATTATTGATCGCAAATTTGACGATCAATATTTATAATTAGTTGTCAAGAATTATTTCCCCATTTAAAAAAAACAAAGGATTTTTACAATTAAAGTAAACCTTAGTCACCCTTTTCACCACTAATTTATGATGTTGGTTGCTATTTTTACGACTAAAATTTATACTCCGTTGCCATCAAAAATTAGGGATCAATGAAAACACCTTCATTTCACCGAGGCATGTCCCTTCCCGAACTGAGCTTTTCCACCTTCCATCTTCCACCTCCAGTTCCTGTTCATCACCGTCATCACCGTCTCCAATTCCGACAAAAACCCATCATTTCGTCTTCATATCTCTAATCTCGAATCCTATGAAATGAAACCCTAATCCTCTTTCTCTCCTCAACTCTGGTGGTCAGTTCTCTGTTCACAGAACTCTCAATTCACATTCTTGTTTTTCAGTTTTCTATGTCTATAGAAATTCGTCTTTGGTTGTTGAATTTTGTAGATCTGCTACCTTTTTTCTCTTTTGGTTTGTTTGTTTAACCCGATTTGTACGATAGGATTGATTTTTTTTTGTTTTTAGGGTTATTGTCTTGTGGGGTAATGTTGATTCATGTCGAGATGAGAGATGAAACATGTTGGCTTTTCTTATAAAATGATATGATTTCGGGTTTTTGATTGTTCGATTTGTTTGGTGATTGATGGATTTTTGTGATTAGGGTATTGAGAATATCGTGTTTGTTGTGATTGTTGTTTTTTGTTAAGTTTAATTGTCTCTGATGGAAACATGATTTGAGAAAGGCTACCGAAGTAACAATTGTAGTTCGAGGACATGACTACATTTTTCTAACTACAATTGTGTTGAGCCCTAAACTGATCAATGTGGAACCTGTAATGATAGGTCGGGCCCTGCTCATGATCCTGTATTGTACCCTCGCATATTCACGTAGTGTGTCGAAAACCTTGCTCGAATGGGTTCATTTTTACCATGTTCATGAGATGATGAGCTTCAAAATCTAGGAATCTATAACCACAAATACTGAATAACTGGAAACGATAGTCGTAAACTTTCTAAGAGAATTTTTGACACGAGTTACAATCAATACCTAAGTCTACAGAGAGTTACAATCAATACCTAATTTTTGACACCACCTAACCTAGTTTACAGAGACTGGTTATCAATACCTAAGTTGAACACTTCACCCTGAACTTGAAACTTTGTAAGAAAATTTCTGACACGACACCGCCCTATCCAGTCCTCCCAGGCGAGGATCATAATGCCAACTGACAATGTTATTGGTGCAAATATGACAGGAGTTCGCAAGTTAAGGGAAGGAATAACAAAATGGTTGGTTTAGTTATAGTTGGTCATGCTGCTGAGTATAAGATGCTCGCAAGTTCAAGGTTTTGTCTGCTCGTGTTCAGATTTTACGTAATTGGGTCTCTGATAGTATGAATTTTGTGACAGGTTCAGAGAAGAGTATCGATCTTGAGGGTGGGATCGATTTCATTTTTTCGGGCCGTAAATTTATGCATCAGTCAAAGAAGAAGTAAGATATTGCTTTAATTTTTGTTTGGATCAGTTGCAATTGCATGAGTTCGCTTGAATTATTGAAGTTCTCAGATTTTTTTTGGGTAAACCGGTTGTTTTCCATGTTTTTCTAGACTCAGAAGTAAGCAACAAATCGTATTCATTGTTGACAAGAGAACGAAAATTATTTGAAAAGCATCAATCTTACTCATTGTGCATAAAAATTATAATAGAATAGCTCATTTTTTAAGATGTGATGCTTATATTTGTATTTGTAATATCCTTGAAAATCCTGCAAATAAAATAAAATAAAATAAAAGAAGAAGAAGATATCAGGTAGTTATCTTCACGAGATATAACCCATAATTTTCTCCGTAAAAAAAAAAGCTCAACCACCTGTCTATTTATAATATTCATCCGCGTGAGTTTCACAGGAATCAGAGCAGTTGAAAGCAGAATCAGAAAGAAGAGGTAAGTGTTTGTCTCGTCTTTGTTTCGATTCGTGTTAATTTTGTCTCTGTTTTCGTCTCGTCGTCATTCCCGATTGGATCCGACCGTCCCGACGCCGGCCTTGACTTCGCCGCCGCGCCGTCGTCGGAAACCGCCAGAGCCAGCCGCCAGGGCCTGCCGCCACAGGGGCCGCCCTCGCCCGGAAGCCCAGCCGCTCGCCTCCTCCTTCGCCAGATCTCTCTGCGCCGCCACTGCCAGGACCAAGATGCCGCCTTCGCCCGATCCAGCCGCCGCCAACGCCACCGGAGCCGCCACTGCCCCGCCCGGCGCTGCCTCGCCCGACACCGCCTGCCCCGAGCCAG
>JAOVYX010014591.1:0-31667 GCA_035668315.1 Drosera spatulata
TCTTTTTAACTCCCCGTCAGTTTCTCCACGATCCATCAATATGAAGATAGGGATAACTTAAATTTTAAATACTACATTTCATTGACCAATAATAATTAAGTACAATTAATTATTAAACACAAAATCATATGGGTTCACAATAATAGAATATAAACTTACAGTATTTCCCATTAAGTACCTCGGCATTCCTTTATCAGCCAAAAAACTCACAGTCCATCAGTTCCCCCCTCTTATTGACAAGATGCTTGTGAGAATCAAAAGTTGGACTGTTAGATGCTTGACATATGCTGGGGGATTGCTTATAATTAAGGCTGTTCTTAGATCCATTTACTCTTATTGGGCTCAACTTTTTGTCCTTCCCAGCTCTGTCATTGATCAAATCGATGGAATATATAGGACCTTTTTATGGTCCGGAATAACTTTGTATGCACGTAAAGCACGAGTTGCTTGGTCTGAGGTTTGCTGCCCTTTTGCTACAGGTGGCCTAGGCTTAAAAGTCATGAAATTCTAGAATGCTGCTCTATTCTTCAAGAATTTGTGGGCTATTGAAAAAGAAAAGGAACGTTTATGGTCTCAATGGGTGAATGCATATTATTTGAAGGGCAGGAGCATTTGGGATTTGGAGGATAGGCATCATTTTTCTTGGCCCTTGGAAATCGTTGCTGAAACTGAGGGATAAAATGTTGCTGCTTAAACCAGTCCTGAATTCTGGTTGTGTTCCTTATTCGGTTAAGCTGGGATACTCTGTCTCCTACACGACAAAGCTTAAAGCTTCTTGGCATAAGATTATCTGGTGCAAGGAGTTAAGGCCCAGATTTTCCTTCATTGCTTGGCTTGCTACAAGAAAAGCATTGAAAACGAAGAAGTGCTTTGTGAACATGGTCTCATCCTTGATGATCTCTGTGAGTTATGTCAAGCAGTCCTTGAGGATTGTGATCATTTATATTTCGAATGTCCCTTCTCTCAAGATGTTATCAAGTCTCTCCTCATCAAGTTGAAATTATTTACTTCCAGATTGAGCAGCAATGATTGGCTTCCTTGTATTCTACAAGTCTTGAATAGCAGCACCAGTTTAGCAAAGGAAAGACGATGCCTGAGGGTAGGGGGTATACGACATCTGGAATGAGAGAAATCTTAGAATCTTCCAGAGACTTGCAAGGCGACCTGAAGACCTGACTGCTTTCATTTTAGCTCAGTTTCGATTGTAGTTCTCCTTGAGTAGTTTCTTTGCTCTTTATTGTATAGCCCGCTAGCTTATTTTGCCATCATGGACGATACAGTTTTGTAACTGAATTTTGATTGTGTGGAATGCCAAAGAAATCTAACCGGTTATCATCTGACAGTTTTCTATAACTGCAGATATAATTGACTTGTATAATTCAGTATATAAAACAAAATAGATTTTTTTAATATAGATTTGTTTTAAATTTAATTTTTTTTGTTTTTTCTTTATAGATTTTGATTTTCTGTAAGCTTTAATTTGTTGTGAAAGAATTTTTCAAGTTTTTCAATTTGTTTTTGATCTTTTAATTAAGATAGAATAAATCGAATTTAAATATTTATTTGATTTTTTAAAAATAAAAAATTAAGAATTTTATCATATAGAATCATGGTGATTAGATTTGGATATATATTAGATGTAATTAAATTTAGGTTTTTTTATTAAAAAAAATAGATGGTTTGTCGTTTGTCATGTTCGGCATGATTCAATCACAGACAAAGTTGTGTAAATCGATATATATTAAGATTAGATTAGATTAACATGAATAATAAAAGAAGAGATTAAACACGTAAGATGCTCATCCACTGTATCAATTTCAAAATCTCCATCGTTTTAAGTGAAAAGGTTACATTATAAACCAACTGTATTTTTTCAAAGCTAGGGACAATATAATGACACATACAAAACAACAAATTGAAAATATCATGGCCAGGCATATGAGGATTGGAAGAGTAGCGCACGATTGTAAGTGATCTCGAATGCAAATTTGATATTGAGATTGACTATCCTGTTGAGGCCATTCAGTTAAATCTTCCACGCGATTCGTAATGAGCACACTGACTCCGTCAACATGCTCAATTTAAATCTGAAAGACCAATAAGAAGTCACAACAAATTCTAATCTTCCATCACACGCCAACTAGTACGATGCAAGCGTAACATACTCAAAATGAACACATAACCAAGAAACAAGAATAACCACGGCCAAACAAATACCACGAAGTGTCAATGAAGAAAGCCATCTGAATGCTTTAACAATTCGTATACACATACCAGGAGATATTCTCTACTTGGCGTGTTAAACAGACTATACGACAGACATTTTTTGTCACCGTAGCAGTAGAATGAGAGCCGATGGAAATTTATGGGAAAACTCGAGTACTATACAAATCTTTGTTACCTTGAACAGTCAATAATGAGTTGCAGGAGGACACACGAGCTGACTCAGCTTGAACTTAGAACTAATACGTTGAACAATTCTCTTTGATCATCGAATAAGCTAACAAAGATTTATGACATGTTTATTACAGAATACTAAAACTTTGAATGAGTACCTAGCATCTTCACATATAAACTGGCCTTTTCATACTGGTATCTACACATCTTCAAACGAGTAAACCTCACCTCGAGAAGTTGCCAAAAAAAAATAAATAAAAATTCAACACACTGAGCACCAAATTCAGAGCTCTGACTTGCTGCATTGGTAACTGCCTTGTGGACGAGACTACAAGAGAGCGAAAGTTGCCCCGGTCAATCATCGCTATCGGGTTGTTACTATGAACCGTTTTTCAGCCTCAAAACTGACCAACACTAGTCCTTTCAATGCACTTTGGCCTCACTCCCACACCCTGAGAAACTTCACAGGAGGTCACCTACCCCAGCATTACTGCACGTCAAACACACAGTACGTCAAGCATGCTTAACTGCGGAGTTCTAAAATGATAAGCTATCAAAAAGGAAGATGTATTTTGTTGGTATAGATAGAACTATCAAACCGTTAAAGTTTTTCCTTGGGATATTATAATAGAAGATAAAACATAATACAGGGGAGAAAGACAGAGACCATACGTCATTAGGCAAAAGCGGTAGCTTCTACATGTTTATTTGCATACCTGCTGCATTATATTGACCTAAGAAGTAAAATAAAACGAACTTTCACTAGACAAACTTCTTCATAATAAAAGAAATACCAGAAGAAAAAACATAAAAATCATCCAGAGACCATAGAAGAACATACTGTATATTTGCATACCTGATGCCAACCAGGCACAACTTGACTCTGATGTCAACCAAAGATGATGTGGTAAATGATGCCTCGTACGTTAAAACAAAACCAAAATCCCACAGATTCTGACCAAGAACCTAAATTTCATGTGCCCAGCTACCACAGAAAATTTAACAACCGCAATACTCTAATAATCACCATATTCTTGAGCCTTGAGCCTATGAACTTTGATACTTTGAAGTGAAATGCAGCAAAGACCACAACTATCCATGAATATGCCATTTGATCAGGCTTCAATGCTAAATTCACACGTTGCCATTGAACTCCACATGATGGGAAATCCTTTTGTTATGGTACATCTTCTGCTGCTGCTTGGCAATGCTTAATCAACATATGTTTAGCGATTATCAACATGCCCTTTGTACTAGAAATGCTCTAGACTGTGCAGATTACGATACACACAAAGATACTTGGCCCAATGAACTTTTCCCTTGCAATTCAGATCACTATGAAACTCGGCCATTCTTGCAGAACCTTGCTTATTTATAGCTTACCAAAAAGGATATGAAACAAAAAGAGTGGTCTAGAAAGACCCGGTACTTGAGAAAGGATTCACTGTGGTATTTGAGTTTCACTCTTAGGCTATGGGAAATGGGATTTATGTTTCACCCTTCGATTATAGACAAGACCCGGTACTTGAGATTATACCTTAGGTGTTGGGGAAGGAGATTCTTTACTGGACTTGACCCCGGAAGCAATAGAAAGAGCTTCCTATCGTTCTGTTCGTGACGTTCTGATATGTGGAATAAGGAAGTTCAGAGAAGCCCGTAAATATGAGCCTACCAAGCTAGAACTGACGAAGCAAGGCCGTGACTTTTCAACCTGATGCCTACACTTGTTCTATGCATTAGCAAAACTGCCTCAATGATTTGCATCCAATCCAATGAGAAAGGAACTAAAGCAAAACTTCAAGGAATTGTACGTAAGTACAAGGTTAAACAAGGTTTAAATGCTGTATATGCTTCTCCATGTTCTTACAGATCAGGCCCCTCTGCGCCAGTTGATCCCAAAATAGGCATAACACTCTGTTCTCAACAGAATAGGAAGGACCGAAAAGGTTACAAAGCTTCAGGTTTACATTTAAACTACTCCTGCACATCTCATCTAGCAAATCAGAAGCTACCCTTAGTTTCCCGTCTTTGAAGTGAGCAAAAGCCAGAATTGAATACACTACACTATCTCCCTTGATTCCTCTATTCACCATAAGGTTGAACATCTTTTGTGCATAATCAACCTTTTCTGTCTTACAGAGTCGTCTAATAAGTGCACGATAGACTGAAATATCAACAAGCAGGCCTCTTCTTGCCAGTTCCTCTGGTAGTCCTGCCACAGCTTCTTCATTGTTCTGGCTACAATAGCCATCAACAATCCATGAATATGTACAATAACTAGGAGAAAATCCCGCATTAAGCATCTCAAACAACATCTCCTTTGCATTCTCCATATCACGCACCTTGCAGAAACCATGAATTAATGCCTTATATGTAAACTGGTCAAGGTTCAAACCGGACCCTAGCATCTTACTTTTCACTTTCTGTGCAGAGGTCAAATCCCGTATCTTGCAATAAGCATTGATCAAGGTATTGCAAGTGATGCTATCAGGTTGAATCTTCTTCTCACTCATCTCAATCAGCAGCCTGTTTGCATCTTTCATCCTCTCCTCCTCACAAAGCTTGCGAAGGATACAGTTAAATGTAGCAACCCCGGGATGAAGACCTTTAACTTCCATCAAGCGGAGCAAGCTTAGAGCTTCTTCAAGGTTATTCGAGCGACAATACCCATCAATTAGAGTAGTATAGGTCACTCGGTTTGGACTCACACCTTTCACTTCACTGAAAAGCCTCAAAGCCTCCCTCATCTTACCTTCCCTACAGAATCCATATATCAGACAATTATAAGTCACTATATCTGGAGTCACACTCGCATGTTCCATTCTATCTTGAACAGACAGCGCCTCATAGTGCATACCCTTCTTCATATACAAAGCGATCAACGTGTTAAATGTAAACAGATCAGGCAAAACACCCATCAACTCCATCTCGCTAACCAATCCTTCTGCCTTCTCCGCATCTCCCGACTTCGAACAAGCATGAACCAAAACATTATAAACATGAACATTCGGCACAACCCCGATCCTCAACATCTTCCTATACACCTTCCACATTGTAGCAGTCTCACCGGCCCTTACGAGAGAGTTCAACAGAACAGTACAAGCGTGCAAATGCGGCCTAAACCCATTACCCCTCATGAACTCAAACACATTAACAGCCTCCTGAGTCATCTTCTCACCCCCATAAACAATCACCAACCAACTCAAAGCATGCGAATTCAACCCCGAATCCAAACCCTTATCCACCACCGCCTTCAAAACCAAACCCGAGAACATCCGATACCTAAACGCGATTTTATCCACCAAATACTGCGCAGATTTGAAGTGATTCCACTTAGCGAGGGTGCAAACCATGTTCCAAGTGGATTGAAGGGAGTGATTATACCCAGGAATGAACTCGACCCATTTGTAGAAATCCCATAAAAGTTTCAAATCGAGTGATTGGGAGGAGAATACTTGTTCCATTGTTGATGTGCTTAGATGGGTAGCGATTTCTGGTGTTAGTGATTGTGTCCAGCTTCGTTTCAGGAGGATTCCGAATAGGGTTTTGAGATGTGGGGATTGGTTAAGGGGAGTGACTGTGGTGGTCATGCTGCGACGCAGGATGGGAAACAGTGGACGATTTGAACAGCCGAAGTGGTTTAACCCTTCAAGTCATCTGACATCAGTGACAAAAAAAAAAAAATGTTTTACAATTTTTTTAAATCTTCCGTAATTTTAAATAACTTTTTTAAATCTTATTAATTTCAAATTATTTTTTTAAATTGTTATGTAATAGATAAAATAATTCATATTTTGTCTAAAAAATTTATAATTTTAATAAAATCCCTCAAATAGTTATTTTAAGATAAAATAATCACGTTTTATTATTATTTTCTTCAAATATTTGTTTATTGTTGAAAAACATGAATGAATTAAATATGAATCGAATGTATTTTTTAAATATTATAATTATATTATTAATATTAAAGAAGATATAAATTGTATGGATCATTTTGTTTCATAAAATAAAAATTCAAGGAACTAATTTAAAATTATGAAGATTTATAGGATTTATTTGAAATTTATGAAATTTTAAGAGAGTTATATAATAAAATTTATTTTTTTAAAAGATTTAATATAATATTATATTTCAGTATTTAAATCGTTGATACATTTTAATAAAACCGACTCTGATAATATCATATCTTACTCGTTACATTGGCAGCAATCAGTCGCATATCTTGCCCTAACGTGAGTTGCTCGATTTACATATGGAGATACCCAAAATCAATTAAATCGATCAAATACGCCTCCCATAGTGCTAGACAACCTTCAATTACGCCTCCCATAGTTGAGAAGTCTGGCTTCCTCTTCTTCGCCATGTCCATCACATGTTTACAATCTCCCTCAACCATGACATTTCTCGCTTGCAAAATTCTCCCAAGCTCAATTCCCCCTCTCACCACCAAGCTCTCACCTATCCGAGGTGAAAAAATCCCAACATACCAGTTACCCCTCGCCCCCTTCACACACCCCGCCGAATCTCTGGCCACAGCAGCTGTGCACACTAAGCCTCTACCATCCATTGCTGCGTCGACGTTTATTTTTAGCCAATCCTGGGGAGGGACGCTCCATCTTCTGGTTTCTGGTGTCTCAGTCGTGGTTTCCTTTCCTGCCCTGGTGCCTTCATGGCTTGTGGCTGCACGATTGGTGGCGTGTATGTGTGATCTGCCCGCTGAAGGTGCCTCACTCACCACTAGGGATGACGGTTTGATCTTGCCTCAATGTGCTCTTTGGTTTCTATTGTGCTAAGATCATAGATGATGGCGACCGGTTGCACGTTCTTGACAACAAAATGTAACTAACGTTTTTATGACACAAAAGACTCACAACAAAGAAAATAAAACAAGAAAAACATGAGTATTTTCATACTCATCATCATTTTAGAGACAAACTGACCTACTTGACTTCCAATAGTATTGATACTATATTCAGTCCGTTTCTGTAAATTAGCAATAGAGTTAGTTAATTCACGAGTAGTTTCTATTTGTGTTTTAACCATCATTTTTATCATTTTCTATAGTGACATTCCACCTGAGTTATTCTGGTTCATTTTGTTTCTCCGAGGGATAGGTTGTTGGACTTGTCAAAATCAAGGAGGAAATTTATAAAGATCCGAAAAATTTGAGATAATTATTTTCTCATAAAATAATAAAAATAGTATATTACTGAACGTCGTAATTTATACAACGGGGTTATAAAATTCGTTTGTCAAAATCATGACAAATATGGTAAGGATCCGGAAAATTTCGTAAAATTTAGTTTCACGACAATTAATGTGAATAGAAAATAATTATACCTTATAATTTATTCTACGGGGTTAAAAGGCTTATTTGACGATATAATAAGGAAAAAATACAAAATATAAATGAAATACAACCCTAATACGTAAATACGGGAAAATACGATGTTAATATGAAAATCCCGTATTTATACAAAAATGACTTAAACCTAATTTTGACACTTAATATCTTTTATGTCAATTTCTACTCCACCTAAATTAAATTATTTATCCACTAATTATCCACTAAATATCCACTAATTATCCAATAATTATCGACTAAAATTATTTTAATTGATTTAATTTTCTATAAATACAAGCTCTCTTCTCCTTGAAAAACTTCTTATAAACATAAAAACACTTTTTGTCATGCAAGAGAAGAGATAAGTAAGAGAAAAGAAGAAGGAGAATTTGAGGAGAAGAGGAGAAGTTAGGGTTATAAGGCGACGAGGATCTTTCATCATTAATAAGAGAAGGTGATCATCTTGTTTAGAAATTTTATGGAAAATCATAAGTTCTGTGATAACTTTCAATTTTAATATATGTTGAATTTTCACATGTCTAATTTCTTATAAAGTTCATAGATTATGATTTGGAGTTGTGAATCTCAAGATATAAATCAAAACGTGTAAATTTATTAATATGTAAAAACTGGTTATAAGGATAACTTTGTGCCTTGATCTGGAATTACACAGAAAGAGTTAGAACACGAGTCTTATATCAATAGAAAGCCCTTGAAGTTTAGTTTTCAAAACAATTTAAAAATCTAGATTTGGAGTTGTATGCAACGATTTATGTACTGAGTAGTAAAGTAAGGTCAAACTATTTGATCTAACAGAAAATATAAACTTGAACGAATAAACTATTATTATTGGTAAGGTTTCTTGATCGACACTCTGATTCTATGAAAAGGTTATGGAGTCTAGTTATGTACAATTTTAGAAAATGATTTTTAGAGCTGTATAATAGAAGTTATAGATTTAAACGTGTCGAAGGGTCATGTTGGACAGAATCCAAAAATGAACCGTTTTGACCCGAAACAACTCCAAATGTTCACAAGCACTTCTAATGATGATAAATACATAAAATCATCATCATCATGGACTATCAAAATAAGCATCAAAAACTTTTCTCAAAGCTTGGCATCACCACATAACGTTACTATGATGGTTTTTCAAGAAGTACGAATAAATATACTTAATTCCATAACGTGAACAATCATTCACAAGGGTTTGTCTTAATATGCGTATCCTATTTATATTACAGGACTTGGAGATGCAGCTCGTCGTCACTTAAGGACGAGACTGAACGTTTGCATGTGAAGAACTGTGATAAAAGATAACGTTTAGATTTATTATATGTGACGATTTGTGTTATTATACCGTGAGTATAATAATATGCATTGGAATCTTTGGACGTAGCCACTAAATGTGGCTGACGTGAAATACTGACTGCAACTGCTGTGCTGTATGTTAAATACTGAGTGTTGTGGCTTGTTGTTGCATGGTGTGTGTTATGTCTTATTTTTTGGTATAGTGAGGGTGAATGCGTGAAAGGAGTGTAAATCCATAATTGGTGAGATAAGTCTGTGGTATAAAACACAAAGAGCGTTGTGTCTGTTGCATGTGTTATACAGTGACTTGGGGGTGTCATTCTTTTTTTGACCTTTTGGTGTAAGGGTATTTCACTACAGGAGATCCTGGATTCCGATTTGGCTGATCCCCTTTTGTGGATGTCCCTTTTGCTAAAGATAAATAAATCTTGATAAGTTTAAATTGAATAAGTCTCGGCACTAACACAATTATAACATTGAGGGTATTTATTGTATGTCGTCTCTGTGTGATTGATATGATGGTAAGTATAACAAAGTCTTGATTGAACTGTTAGGTGCAGCATTGCGTGAGACTTGGACTGAGGATCTGTCGTGTCACAGTGTCATTGTCTCAGTTTGTTTGATATGGAGGTCTTGTCTGTTGTGTTGTTTTTATGGTGTTTTAAACCTTTTGAAGTTTTTTTTGAGTGTTTCAGGGTTCTTTCAAGGCTTTTTTTGATAGATTCAAGCGTTTTCAAGTGATTTGAGGTTGTGTTATGGTGTTTATTACCCTTTTTCATTTGTTTTTTAGTGCTTTGAAACTATTTTGATAGATTCTTGCATTTCAAGTGATTTGAAATTGTTTTATGGTGGTTATTAGCCTTTTTCATTTGTGTTTATTATTTTGAAACAATTTTGTTGTATTCTTACGTTTTCAAGTGATTTGAGATTGTGTTATGGTGTTTTCAGCACTTTTCATTTGTTTTTAAGTGTTTTGAAAAGAATTGAATTGTTTTTATTGTGTTTTTAGCCTTTCATGTGTTTTTTAATGTTTTAAGGTTGTTTTTAGCCTTTCAATATAATGTTTTTATTGTGTTTTTAGCCTTTCATATGTTTTTTTAGCTCTTTTGATAAATTCTTGCTTTTTCAAGTTAATTGAGGTTTTATCGTGTTTTTACCACAATTCATGTGTTCTGATTATTTTAAAGAGATTAAAGTTGCTTTTATGCCGTTTTAAGCCTTTTGAAGTGTTTTTGAGTGTTTTAGGATTGTTTCTTATGCGAAGCCAGTCAAGGGTGTAATTATGACGACTTCCACGTTCGTCGTAAAACGTGCAAATTTGTTTTTACCCCGCTATGAATACTAATGCAGATATGGAAGCAACGGTCGATCCCACAAGGAATGACGAATGTCGACCTAAACACAACTTAAAATAATTTCTATCCTAAGAAAGAAGTAAGATTAAAAATAGAATTTGTGGGGGGTGTGTTTAAAATGTTGAAAAGGAATAACTTTTTACTGAACTAACTAGAACGAAAGAAAATAAAATAGAGTTAGAATGTAGAGTGGTTTACTTAAGTTGGGAGAAATATAGGGATGATGGTTGAATCACTTTGAGTCACTTAGATCAATCATGGATGTTTCTGAATTTTAGATGTAATGATTAACATGGAATGATTGTAATGAATTTTGGCTAAACTCACTACGTTCTTTAGCTTCTAACTTCCAATTAGCTCGGATAGTTAAACTAACTCAATAGATTAAAATCATTTCAATTAGCTCAAACATGATTTAATCAAAAGAGTTGAATCATAACATGGAACTACCATTCATAACAATCATAGCAATTAGCTTAAACTAATCATGTTATATGCATATAAAACCATTGATTATATATGACAATTAGCTTAAATTATATTATATCAATTTGCTACTAAATAAAACCACTTAGCCCAATTTATAGCTCTAAACTATTTATATTAGGTGATCAATCTAATAAACATAAGTTATATAGTGCTTCTAACAGGTTCCATGCAACATATTCATCATTAACATCTCTGGTTTTAATCATATACGTATTATCTCATGATCTAAGGTCATCAAAACTCATCAACACATCCCTACTTATGAACTATTCATGCATATGCATCAAACAAAACATGGAATGAAACATAGCAAAGAAAACAAACATTCTGCAGAGATTAAGTAATTGAGAACGAAGGTTTTATAGCACATGACGCGTTCCAAACTGTTGTCCTAAACTATACAAAGCGTTGCGGATCAAATCTCATTCAAATGTTGATCAAAATCCCTCCTCTTCACGTCTTCACCTCCTCCGGTCGTCTCTGTCGTTTCTGAGTTTTCTCCCCTCTATATTCTGATTAGAAGAATCGTAGGGCACGTATTTATAGGCATAGGCCGAGACCAGATCATTCCGACGACTGAAAACAGGTATTTTGCATCAGGGACAACGTCGCGGCCGTGACCATGTGTGTCATGCTCGCGAGGAGTTAAACAATGGAATATCTGATGAAAAATTACTGCTGCACCCGTGACCTGCTGTATCCTGCCCACGACGAGCCTGTAGTGGCTGCGACACTGTGTTGTACACCTTAAAACTAATACAAAAAATACTAAATGACATCTTAAAATTCTAGAAACTTATACATCACTTCAAAACATGCTAATCTAGCTTATCGATGTGAAACTTTGCTGTATTAACTCTCGAAGCACATGAAACGACGATAAATCGTGAAATTCAGCCTTTGAGCTCATGACTTTGTCAATTTCTTCATCCTTCTTCATTTTTGTTCCAAATTTTGCGTCAATCTGTCAAGAACATAAAAACGCAGCAGTACCAACATTCCAAGACAAAAAGACGCTAAAAAAATACAATAGACAATACAAGAGGAATAAAACAAACATTTAGAGTAAAGAAATAATGTGTGTTTATACATACATCAAATTCCCCTAAGCTAAACCTTTGCTTATCCATAAACAAAGTCTAAACTTAAAACAAAGAAAAAAAAAATGTGAAATTAAGAAAAACTAACAAGACTAAAAAATTCTTTTGCTCGAGCATCAAAGTAATCAGATTACCTAAAATTAACAACACAAAACACATGTCGAAGTAATATTCATCACAAAGTCACCCTTAATCTCTATTGACATCACACCTAACTACCCCTCAAATCATTCCCTCTCATGGTCTTTCATACCTAGCAGATTCCCTAGATGTAGCAAAGCAAAACATTTTGAAAACTCAAATCAAAATTCATTTATTCCACCCCGTTACTTTCTTATATAGGATCATTCCCAAGACCACTAAGGTCTCAAAGGAGGTCTAGATTTCCTACTGGATATGTATCTTTTGTTTTTTCAAGCTCATATTATCAAATACTACGTCCCCTTTTTATCCGTAGATGATAATTTTGATTACCGAGATAACGGACAAATCACCTTAAAATATTGCTTTGCAATTTTTTTTTCTTCTCTTTTCTTTCTTTTTTTTGTTTTTTTTTTTTTTCATTCTGAGTAGGTTTAGAGCATTCTCTAGTAACCAAAAATAGCATGAGGGTTATCATGAAAAAACGGGTGTTTAATAAACATAAATTTAAAAATCTTTCAAAAACCACTCCATGCTCCCCTATAAATGATGGATAAATGAAAAGATGACATAAAAGGAAAACATGAAGGTTTTTTTTCTAAGTGTCTAGCTACGGTTCAAGTCACCACAAGCGTTATCTACACATGAAAAATGTCATCTCATAGAAATGCACTAGAATGATATTAGCAAAGATTAAGCACTTCCTTAGAGACAATATTCAAACTACATACATTAGTGTAACTTTTGTTATGGCATAAATCATCATTTTACTTTGCTCAAGCCATAGATTTAAAAACAAGTTTTTTTTTTTCATTTTTCCAAAATTTTTATAATTCTAATAAAGAATCTAAATAAATAAAGAATCTAAAGAATATAAAATTTTCCCTAAGGTAAAATATTGTCCTCAATGTAAAAATAAAAGTAAAACGCATAGGACAAGAAAACACCTGTTAGCTAAGGTTCACCCGATAAGGATCCAAAGTTTTTGAACCAGTTTCATATATCGTGAATCATGCCATCCATCCCGCTTTGAAACTCAAGGATCGTACGAATATGGTTGACCTTATGTGCTATGGACTCCTGTGCTAGCTTCATCTCTTGGAGTATCTCCATCATCAGCCTTTGGCTGTCTTGAAGCTCAGTTATGTGACGTCTCAAGATGTTGAAACTGCAAGATGTAGGAGCCATCATCGGGTTGTTCGTGTCAACAATCTGCTCATCTATGTCCTCGATCCATCTATCTACACTTACTACGCTGATTTCTCTTTCATTTGGCAAATTATTGTTCGACATCTGACAAAGCACAACTTGATAGTAAAAGTTAGTCCCTCTCACTCTCACACACATAATATATATACGAAAGAGAGAAGACATAGAAAACATACATAAAAGCATAATTAAGCAACGAAGGAATGAAAGGTGATGATAACATGGAAATAAATTCATTACTTATGTTGGTTAAACATTAAGTACAGGTATTAAGGGAACTAAGGGAATAAAAATAGAACGAGAATGCATAAAACATAAAGAGTCATACATCTCTAAAAAGAAATAGTACAACTGACTCAAAATAAAAACATAAATGAAATGTTTAGGAATAACCAACCTTCCTTAAGCTAAGACAAAGTACAGTCTCAATAAAAAAGTACAGACTTATGAAACTAGACTGACTACCTAAGGAAAATCACATAAGAGGTGGCGGTGGTGGAAATCTACTGTCTAAATAATCGAAGATACGGTGCTGTAAGTCTTCCTGACTCTGCTGCATAGCGTCTAAGCGTGTAGTCATATCAACACGTAGGTCAGCTATCTCCCGATGTAGAGACTGATAGGCTGTGTACCAGTCCATAGGTGGAGCAGGGAACTGCTCAGGTGCAGCGGGGCCAGAATGATAAGAATGAGATTGATGTGAATGGGGTGACTGATGTCGCTGAGGCTCTCCCATGGCTGAGTTATCCTCAGAGTCCTGATCATCATCCTCCGCAACAGCTAGTGGAAAACCCTAATTCCTCCGATTAGATAATCGGAGAGAAGCAGATGGCAGTGAAAGACACTGAGGCTCCTTACCAGCTCTCGCAGCAGGATAATAGATACCTCGGTTGACAGATATCATACCAATCTGCATCAGACTGTTGATACCAAAGGGTCCTCTAGTCGGCTCAGAAAGTGCTGCAACTGACGTCATATGAAAGCCAAAATGTGCAGTTAGTGGGGTAAGTAACCCACCAATAAGAATGGAAGACCGACTCGATCTTCCCTACCAACAAGTATTCGTTACTAAGGTACGGATACTGCTGTGGAGACACAAGGTTGTGCAGCAGCAAGAAGATACCTAGTTCCTTCTGGGGAACGGCCCTTTGGCTACTCTTAGTAGGCAGTAGTGTGTAAGCCAGGAACCAGTGTAAAATACGTAGAATAGGGTTCCTAAGAGCGGAACTCTTGTTGCTATGGGGTTGTATCCCCTAGTCAATGTCAGCTCTTGCCATAAGGCCTGTAAATACGACACATAGCCTCTCTCATACTCCCGGTAGCCTCTCGGACGTAGATGATAGATCCTGCAAAGCTCTGTCAAGTTCAGACGTCGCATCTCGTTCTCCAGCTGGAACGAGACGTACTCCTCAACCGGATCATCAGTTGGAGCCTGGCCAACAGTGCTCGTCCAAGTACTCAAGATCTCTCGGACAAGGGACGGATACGTATGCCATCCAGCCAGGAAGGTATGATCCCAACCAGGCTGTGCAACAGCATGCAGGATCTCAGTTCATAAGCCGATTGTGGCTAAATCACTAGAATGGAGAAATCTAGTCTGGCGGATAGCCTTGCGAGAAATCACTCCATGACGGTCCTCATACTCGTCCGGAATAACAATAGCATCATGAGGATAAGGGACTAAGACTCGCTCAGTTGCAGCTGAAGTACCCTCGCCAGATCTAAAAGATGGATGTTTGGAACGAGGTATTTTGTATAAACCTCTTCGCCAAATCGCATGAATTTCGTTAAATTCAGGGTGAAATTCAACAATCTAGCTTATGAATTCATATTCTACACAATGAGTAGATCAATTTAGACTATAAGATTGTTGAATTTGGAGTTGAAATTGCAAATTCATACCTAGGTTTTCTCAACGACTCAAATTACGCACAATCCGGGACGTTTCAAGATGCGTGCGTACAATCAACGGATTTCTCTCGTCGATACGAACACGTGGAGTACTTGATTGCGCGAGTTGATTGAGTATTTGGGAAGATATGTGAGGAAATGGAAATAATCACGGTCGGGTCGAATGAGAAATGAAAACTGAGGCTGAAAACCTCTATATCAGCTTTCAGGATCGTCGCGGCCGCGACAGGACCCAGTCGCGCTCGCGACGCTGTCTGTTGCGCCCACAACCGTGGTATTTTCGGCCTGGATGATTTTTTTCCTTCAGTTTATCTTAAAGAACGACCTAAATCCCTTTTAGTCATCCTTTTCTTCTTACAAAATCAATTTTAAAATTACTCGCATCATCGATTAGTAGAGTTCAATGCCATGTATCAGTTTAAGATTTTTACGGTCGATAGAAATAAATTGAAATAAATATAAACTTCAAACGAAACCTAAACTTGGGTTACCTCCCAAGAAGCGTCTTTGTTTAACGTCGTCGGATCGACAGCCATGACGTTAAATTATTTCATTGAAACGTTGTTCACCATTTCCAAGGGAATTTCATCAAACCACGTCGAATCTTGAAGTTCAAAGTAACGTTTCAATCGGTGGTCGTTAACTTTAAAAATTTTCAATGTTTCTTTGCTTTGAATTTCTACCGCTTTATGATTATAGACCTTTCTGACAATGAACGATCCTTCCCATCTTGATTTTAACTTCCCAGGAAATAACCTTAAGCGAGAATTGTAAAGTAAAACCTTATCTCCTTCCTTAAAGTTTTTCAATGAAATTTTCTCGTCATGAAGTCTGCTAAATTTTTCTTTGTATAAAACAACATTTTCATATGCATCACGACGAATCTCTTTTAGTTTCGAGATTTGGAGCTTTCTCATATTCACATAATCTTCGTGTTTCAAGTTGAGCTCTTTAATTGCCCAGCATGTCTTATGTTCAATTTTCATTGGTAGGTGACATGTTTTTCCGTACGCCATTCTGTATGGAGACATTCCAATTGGAGTCTTGTATGCAGTGCGATACGCCCAAAGAGCGTCATTAAGCTTATCACTCCAATCCTTCCTCATCGGATTGAAAATTTTCTTCAGGATTCTTTTAATTTCACGATTGAACACTTCAGCTCGTCCACTCGTTTGTGGATGATAGGCAGTTGAGATCTTGTGATTAAGGTGATATTAACCTTGTTACAAAAGTGGCTTTCCCGACCGCTTATCACGACTCTAGGTATATCAAATCTGTTAAAAATAAAATTTTTAACAAACTTGACCACCACCGTAGCATTATCAGTTCGTGTGAGTATGGCCTCTACCCATTTCGAGATATAATCAATTGCTAACAATATATACAAATGACCTTTTGAGTTTGAAAATGGTCCCATAAAGTCAATACCCAATGTCAAAAGTTTCACATGACATCACATATTTTTGAGGCATTTAATCTTTCTTTGATATATTATCGGTTTTTTTACATTGCTCACAGCTCTTTACATATTCATAGACATCTTTGTTTAAAGATGACCAGAAAAATCCACAAGACAAAATCTTGTGAGCTGTTCGTCTTACTTCAAAATGACCTCCACAATCATAGGAGTGACAGTGCTTCAGCACTTACTTAATTTTGTGATCGAGATTGCATCTTCTTACAACACCATCAGCACAGAATTTAAGCAGAATTAGATCTTCCCACGAGTAGTACTTTGCATTACTTTTAATCTTCTTTTTTTGATAGCTTAGAAGATCACTCGATAATTTTTCGATCACCAGAAAATTTACAAGGTCAGCATAGCAAGGTACATAATCGTGAAGATGATATAAATGCTCGTCAAGAAATGATTCTGATATTCTTATTGACTTATCCTGATTCACTATCCTTGATAAGTGATCGGCGACGTGAGTTTCTACACCCTTCTTGTCTCTGATTTCAATATCAAACTCCTGAAGGAGAAAAATCCATCTCAATAATCTCGGCTGTGATTCCTTCTTCTTCAGAAGGTATTTTAATGCGGCATGGTGAGAGAACACAATTACTTTAACCCCTAATAAATATGAACGAAATTTTTCATGGGCAAAAATAATTGAATAAAGCTCCTTTTCAGTAGTCGTGTAGTTGACTTAAGCTTCATCAAGGATTTTTGATGCGTAATAAATTACATGTGGAACCTTATCCACTTTCTGTCCAAGCACAGCACCTACGGCTCGGTCACTTGCATCACACATGATCTCAAACGGATAATTCTAATCTGGAGGTTAAATGATAGGAGTTGAAATCAATTTTTCTTTGAGTATCTCGAAAGCTTCTTTGCATTCCTCAGTATCTTTCTTCAACAGTTTATTCAGGGGATCTGCAATCTTGAAAAAGTCTTTTATAAATCATCTGTAAAAACCTGTATGTCCAAGGAAAGCACGTATTTCTCGAACGTTTGAGGGATAAGGTAAAGATTTGATAACTTCGACTCTAGCCTTGTCTATTTCTAATCCCTTCGTGGAGACAACGTGTCCCAACACTAAACCTCTTTCCACCATAAAATGACATTTTTCGTAATTTAGAATGAGATTCGTTTCTACACATCTTTTAAGAACTTTTTCTAGATTTATCAGGAAATGGTCGAAAGAATTCCCATAGACTAAAAAATCGTCTATGAAAACCTCTATTATTTCTGATATATAATCAGAAAATATAGACATTACACACCTTTGGAACGTTGCAGGTGCATTGCATAAGCCAAAGGGCATACGCCTGTAAGTATAGGTTGCAAAGGGACAAGTAAATGTTGTTTTCTCTTAGTCTTCAAGGGCTATCACAATTTGGTTCTATCCTGAATATCCATCTATGAAACATTAATGAAAACGGCCTGCTAACCTTTCTAGCATTTGATCCATGAAAAGTAACGGGAAATGATCCTTTCTTGTGGCGGTATTTAATTTGCAATAATCAATACAGACTCTCCAGCCATTTTACACTCTTGTTGCAATAGTTTCTCCGTTGTCCTTTTCAACAACTGTCAAGCCTAACTTCTTAGGCACAACGTGTATCGGACTCACCCATCGAGCAATTTTAAAATTTTATTTTTTACCACCTTCATCATAGGAGGATTCAATCTCCTTTGAGGTTCTCTGGATGGTTTGGAATTGTCCTCTAATAATATTCTATACATGCAAGTAGCAGGAGTAATTCCTTTAATGTCGGTAAGGGTCCATCCAATGACCATTTTGTGCCTTTTTAGTACATCCACCAGAACTTTCTCTTGCTCATCTATCAGATGACTTGAAATATTAATCGGCAACTTGTTATCGTCATCCAGATAAGCATATTTCAACTGAGCTGGTGATGGTTTTAGCTCTTATGTTGGTGGTGTTTCAAATGATGGTTTGATCTTTTCATGATCTTGCGACAAAGCATTTTGACATGTTCTTGCCCTTGTAATTGATCTTCAAGGAAAAACAAGTCATGATCATAATTACTTTCATCAAATTTTTGATCAATCTCGATTTTCTTGATGGATTCCATAAAGGTCAACTCATCTGCATCGAATAATTTTTCTTCAAGGGACATGGAGGTGTTAACCGAACACACATCGAATACTTGATCGCTGGGATATGTCATAACTTCATAAATATTAATTCGATCATCTCTCCATCAAATTCCATAGACAGCTTTTCAATGTTAACATCTATTTTAGTGCTAGCTGTCTGTAGGAATGGTCTTCCTAATAAAATAGGTGCATGAGTTGAATGGTTTTGACCATCTTTAGTTTTTATGATGTAAAAGTCTGCCGGAAAGACAAAATTATTAACTTTCACAAGGACATCTTCTACCACTGCAACAGGATGTGTCAAAGACCTATCAGCAAGCTGAATTACAACCCCAGTTGGTTTTAAAGGTCTTAAATTCAAGGATTGAAAAATTGATAAGGGCATCACATTGATGGACGCTCCAAGATCAATCATGTAGCCTTTAATTTGCACATTTCCTATCGTACATGGTATGGTAAACATCCCAGCGTCCTTTTGTTTTTGTGGTAGTCTTTTCTGTAAAACAGTCGAAATATTCTCGTTCATCATGACTCGTCCATCATGACTCGTTCATGACCCTGCAGTTTTCGTTTGTTGATGCAAAGTTTCTTTAAAAATTTAGCATATCTTGGATTGCTTCCAACTTGGGAATATTTACTTCGACTTTCTTAAAAAGTTGAAATATGTCCTTTTTCTGCTTCTGCTTTCTTATCCTTTTTCAAACGGTTTGGAAAAGGAGCATTGGAAATAATTCTTGTTTCTTTCGGAGCAGATATCCTTGTTTCTTCTTGTTGTTTAGGGGTTTGAGGTACTTCAGTTACCCACTCTTTATCTTTATGAGCTTTCAGTTGATCTTCAATTTCATGAGGATTTTCATAAATTCCTGTTAACTCTTTTTCACTTCTCAGAGTTATTGCATTTGTAGTTTCTCTGGGATTTATTAGCTGAAAAGGGAGTTTATTGCTCATCTGAGCCTTTGATTGGCTCATATCAGAAGTTAATTGGCTCATTTGGCATTAGATGCTCTAAATGTCAGTCTTTGTCTCCTTAGCATCCTTTTGCATTTGTATTTGTGTTATAGTCATTTGCTTAACCATCTCTTCAAGTGACATCCACTTGATGATCCTTGATTAGTGTTATTTGCAGTAAAGTGTTGTTGTTGTTGCTGCTGTTGTCCCTGGCCAAATCCTGGAGGAATTTTTGATGTTGGGGAATATTTTGGGCATTGTTTTGTGTTCCCCATCTGAAGTTTGGATGGTTCCTTCAAGGTAAGTTAGGCATATTGTTCCACGGTGCTGTCCTTTGTCCTTAAAAATTGACAGCGTTTACATCTTCTTGTAAGGAAGGACAAGCATCTGTTTTATGTGTTATGCTCTGACAGAATTCACATGCCTTCACTTGTTGAAGCTGTGATTGAGTAGTGTTGGTTACTAGTTTAACAACCAAATCAGTAAATGCAACAATTTTTTTATCTGTTGTCGAGGTTCCAGTTGCCTCTCTATCAACATCAGCCCTTGGGTTGAAACCTTGAAAACTTTGGGCAGAAATTTCTATCAGTCTCCTTGTTTTAGTAAGAGTTTTTTTCGTTAGGGCACCACCACTTGGAGCATTTATTCGATGGCGTCCTTCGGGTAACAACCCTTCATAAAAATGCAGAATTAGGAGGTTTTCTGTTATTGAATGGTGTGGACAACTTGCACATAAGCGTTTGAAACGCTCCCAATATTCGTGAAGGTTTTTCCCTACCTTTTGTCTAATCCTGAAAATTTCTTTCCGTAGATTCGTTGTTCGGCTTGATGGGAAATATTTATCGAGAAAAATATTCTGCATATCTGTCCAGGTATTGATTGATAATGACGGTTGTTCATATAGCCAGTCTTTTATATAACCTTGTAAAGTGAAAGAATATGCGAACAATTTCATTATGTCGACCGTTATACCTTTCGGTTTGGTTGACTTGTAGATTACATGCAACTCTTTCAAATGCCTATGCGAGTCTTCACCAGCTAAACTGTTAAATACAGGAGGTTTGTTCAGAAGACCTGAATTTAGTTTGAATGGCACATTCAGATTTGGCAAATTTATGCAAAGAGGCTCTTCTTTTATTGTGGGAGCAGATAGCTCTCGAAGAGTTCGATTTAAATTTTGCGCAGCATTATTTGCGTTGTGTTGATTGTTTTCTACCATTTCAAGATTTTCAAAAATTATAGATGTGAAACTCCTTTCTGTATGGTCATGTGGAGAAGAAGTTGAAGGCGTAGAACCTGAAACGGAAGTAGAGCTTCTTATCTAAGGAGATTCGAAATTAGAGACTAATTTCCTAACTTCAGAACCAGTTACCGTACCACTTCTTAAATTCATCTAAACTTCTTTTGATTTCAAGAAAATATTTTTTTTGTTTATTTTAAAATCAATTAAGTCCTTAAAATAATTTTTGTTTTGTTTTAAACGTAGAATAGAAAATTATCAAGTTAAGTTTGGTTGAACTGACACTCGTTACTGACTCTTCGGTAACGACGTCAAAAATTTGATGCGAAGCTAGTCAAGGGTGTAATTATGACGACCTTATCATTATGACTCTCCGGTACTTGAAACAGTACTTTGATTAGTAATCATTCACGAGTCGTTAATAATTGAGCTTAAATTCATACATATTGTCACTTCTCTCCATGGGATCAACCCCTTACTTGTCATATCTACTGTTATTTGTTTAAGCGGAGGATATTAATTTTATAGTGCTTAGTGACGAGGAGCGTACATCAACCGACGTCAACTCACTTATCAATATATTAAACTCATCCCGATGTGCAGAAAAAGAAATCTCCTTCTACGGAGATTATACAACCTTCTACAGAGAAACAGTTTATTAACTAGAGGCTTACTTTGATATCGGGATTCCAACTTGATCCACATGCCCTTCATCATGGTCTCGCCCAACACATTCGTTAACACCGACTTGGCCAAACACATACGAATCAAACGTAGAGCTTTTCAATCCGTCTTTTCCTAGTCTTCAACAGAAGCAGCAAATGCAGCATCACCCGTCGTGTCTTTATCCTTATCAGTTGAAGTAACACTGACCGAATTCTTTGGCTTTATCCTTATCGTAGTCCACATATCCATATCCACAAGAAAAACTTTCATCTTTATCTTCCAAAAGATCGAACCTTTTGTCATTGAACTTCTCGATCTCAATCCTCGTGCCAGACAACATCTTCAAATCCAAAACAAACGCAAACAATCTAACCTTGAATTCTGATACCAATTGGAAGATTTGAAGATACCAAATCGAGAAAATTAACAACAAGAACACACAAATTATCGTGAAAAAGCTCGAGTATTGGGATAAAACCCCACAAGAACACCACCACAAATCGTGATAGCAAAATACTATGTGAAAAAGAGATTATACAGCGTATCAGATCGTAATAGATTGTAACTCAACTCTTAAAAGCTCATATAGACGAATAATAACAGGGTTATATTTATACACTCATAAAATATGATTTAAATAAATCTAATATCGCAGACGTGGCACGTGCCACCTATGCATGACCTACCATGGGCCGTGCTCAGTGCATGAAGGTTGTCCAGGGGCATGACCGTGCTCACTCAACACGCACGGCCTGTGCACCCATGCACGGTCTCCTCGGGCTGTGCTCAGAGATATGTCAGTCTCCCTCAGGCACGGTCGTGCATGCAATGCACGGTCCGTGTTGACCTGCAAACGTTCTTTCTTCATCGTTTATCACTTTCATGGTATTACATCATATTAGATCTACCGTTTTGTCAATGAGAACTGCCCTCGCACTCCCACAAGGAGGCTGCCCCACGAATCCTCGTACTGGGTGAGCGTAGACCACATTCGTCGTGATTGTGAAGTAGCTGACAACCTCAACATTTACAAGCACATAGTCACAAAAGTTAGCTGAGTTAAGTCCTGATTATTTGACCATAATCAGGTACTCTCTCTGTCCCGAATAAATTATAACATTTATTAAATTGAGATGCTCCAAATAAATTACTACATTATCCTATTTAAAATTTTTTTTCCTATAAAAATAGTAAAATATCTCTATTTTTATTTTATATTACATCAACTCATCTCACTACTTTTTTTCATTCTTTTTGTTTTCTCACTCCTCTCACTCATAAGTCAAAGGGAAATTAGTCTTTTCAATAAAAATCAATATAGAAAGAATTATCGTGGTAGGTTAACCCGTTGTAATTCTTTTAGAATGGAAGGAGTATAAGAAACAAATGTACTATGGGAATTACAAAATCAAGTACCATGTTCTGAATGTTATTCGCATTTAGATTTCATAAATTCGACCTAGATTATCTTAAGGTATTCTTGGATATTGTTCCGTTTGTACTATACTTGTACATATTTTTGTAACGCTTTATTTTGTAGCAATGTCTAGCAACTACTATATATGAGGTGATGACCAAACGCCATTTGCTTCTTACACGAAGCATCAATTGAGCTTTCCCTGTTGTTGGAATTGTTCAAGACCAAATAATTCCAACCCAAGTTACCGAAACATCCTAGTATAGAATCAACGTAAACCAATGCATTTTGCTCCATAGTCATAAAATTTACAAATCTCCTCCTATTTCAAGTACCTTAAACATATCCAATCATAAATCCATGCCGATTACAAATATCGTTCATATAATGATATTCAATGAACCTGCAAAACCATGGTTTATTATCTCATTTCCATTAATACGGCCTAGCTGCTGCCAACCTTTGCTTTTCAAACATCCATGTAACACTCTTACCTGACCCACATAAAACTTGGTTATCAAGAACATAAATTTCTTCCATTCACCCACCCAACCAATTCCTTTTTTGATTTTAAGCAATGTTGACCATTTCTCATTTTTGCACAACTCGGGTTCCCATTTCTGGTTGCTTTCCTAGAAGTTTCATACAGAGAAGATAGACATTCATTCCATCATCATCTCAATCACAGCTCATTTGCTACTGTGATTCCTCAAGCAAGGGTTTCTTGTTTTTTGGATTCATGGGTTGCTGTTTGAGTGCAAAAGTTAAGGATAATAGCAGCTCTGCTCAACCAAGTAAAAGCCCTTTTCTATTTTTACCTTGCTTTTTCTTGCTTGATGTGGTGAATTTGTTGATGGGAAATGCTATCGGTTTTGCTCCGTCTCCATTGGTTGATGTTTTCTCTGGAAAATGATGCTGAATTTTGGTTCATTTTATCGATCCTGTAGCTCTACAAGCAAATCTGTGATTCTGTGATGACATGATTTATGTTGCTTGTAAGTTGCAGGATAGCTTAGGAAAGAATTTTCCTGTTGTTTGCGACAGGATAAGTCTGGGTACATCTCGCCTTCTCCCGACCTTATCTAGGACAAGAAACCTGGTTTGTTGTTGTGTATGGCAAACTAGGACTATAATCCCTCTCACGTGTGCTTTCTCTCATTCCATTTGGAGTTTCCCACTTTAGATCTTGTTCCTATTTTAAATTTAATGATTTAATTTTTATTTAACTTTGGTAGCGATGCGCCGGTTTTGGATTATATGATCATTATGATGGTTTCCTCTCAATTATGCGTTTGTGAGTTAATGTCAATGATATATTTTGCAAAGCAGGTCGGTGTATGAATTGGTGAACTTGTATGTGGAATTATTAGCATGGTTCTTGGATGCTGGTGGCGCGTTTTTCCTCTTGGCCAGAAAATATTATCTGAAGTGATCATAGTATATGGCTTGAGAACGGGAGAGCTGGTCCATTGGCGAGGTTGCAAGAGCTCCTTATCATCATTGGATTCGAATCTAGGAAATAGTCTTTATCCCTACTTGAGAAAGCCTGCATAAAAGTTTTCCTCTCATGATTCCTCTCAATGCAAACTTGACCTAGGGAAAGCCTATGATATACTTTAACCCATCAAAATTAGATGCATACTCAAAGATTCGATAGCGTCCAAAGCACGGTATAGGTTTGCAAGGAATAACACGAAACTTGACGGAAAAAATGGTTTACTGGTATGAAAAAGAGAAACCAGTTGACTCTGTGCTTAAGGATGAAATCCCTGCGTGTGCGCGCGCTAAGACTTCTGTTGCCTTAGGAGATATTTATCGTTGACTAACAAAGTTGACTTTGAATAATTCATCTATTGCCGAGACATGCTGATCACATTCAATTAATAACTCAAGTCCATCTATTGTTTTCCACACTTGTGATTCAGGTACTTCCGTGAATACTAGTGTATCGTGCAGTAGTGTGTCGTCTACTAGAGTTCCCCTAAATCTCCTCACAGAAGGAGATATTTTACAGTCGTCGTAGTTGAAGAACTTCTCTTATGCTGAGCTCAGAAGTGCAACCAGAAACTTCCGCCCCGATAGCTTGTTGGGGGAAGGTGGATTCGGATGTGTGTTCAAGGGTTGGATTGATGAGGAGACACTCACGGCTACGAAGCCTCATGCAGGGTTGGTCATTGCTGTCAAGAGACTTAACCAAGATGGCCAGCAAGGTCACTATGAATGGCTGGTCAGTGTCATCATCTTCATCATACTTTTCCTGCACCTCTGTCCTATGTTTTCTACAGTACTCAAGAATGTACTAATCTGGCAGCTTTTCGTGATGTTCAGACAGAAATCAATTATCTGGGTCAGCTGGAACATCCTAATCTTGTCAAGCTGATTGGTTATTGTGCGGAGGAGGAAAATCGACTTCTGGTTTATGAGTTCATGCCCTTGGGTAGCCTGGAGAGTCATCTATTCAGGAGTAAGCTTTTGAAAGCCTATGTTCTTCAAATCCTCATTTTAGCACTTCATACTATCTTGTTATATACTGAAGCGCCTTGAATATTGTCAACCTGCAGAGTCCTCGTATTTCCAGCCGCTTCCCTGGAGCATCAGGATGAAGATTGCTCTTGGAGCGGCAAAGGGGCTGGCATCTCTTCACAGCCAAAAAGTCGGAGTTATATTTCGAGATTGCAAGCCCTCCAACATCCTTCTTGATCCTGTACGCAACTGAAGTGCATTTAACTTCTCATTGAACTATCATATGATTATAATCACTCTTGAGTTAACATATGTTCAGTTTTCACATAAATGTGCCAACATTTTGACATGGCAGGAGTACAATGCAAAGCTTTCCGATTTTGGATTGGCTAAAGATGGACCTGTTGGTGATAAAAGCTACGTATCTACAAGAGTAATAGGGACTCATGGATATGCGGCCCCTGAGTATATGGCTACAGGTGAATCCCTTTCTCTTGTCCCGAGAATGTCTTTGGCAAACATTGATTCGGCAACATAGGAATGAAACTAGTTAGCAAACCTACTTTGTTTTTGTTGAGACATCCTCTTGCGGATAGGAAGAGAAAATAACAAAAAAGCGAAATCATGCACAATTTATGTGGGAAAACGCTCTAGGGGAAAGAAAAAACCCACGACACCGACGACCAAATTCACTATGAAGAATCGAGTACAAGTGGAGTGTTTCTGCCGCTTTATATCGCACACATGCGCACACAAAACTCTATGAAAAAGAAAGCCCAAAAACAAATAAATACAGGGCTTCGGCTCCTGGGGCTGAAATAACGTCGCGTCCACGACACCGTCGCGCCCGTGACCCAGGAGTGTCCCGCCCGCGACCAGTCCTGCTCTACCACCTGAGAACTGGATCACACTCAACCATTTTTTCATCATTATGACTCCGACACAGTGTTGCAGGACCATTTCACTCCAATACGTTAACCTGTTAGGCTAAAGGTCTACATAGTTTGTAGAAGATAGACCCATGCCAGCTTTTCTAACTTGTGTATCTTCTTTTCTTTATGAAGGTCATTTGACATCTAGAAGCGATGTATACAGCTTCGGAGTAGTACTCCTCGAGATCATGTCTGGAAGGCGAGCCCTGGACCCACAACAGTCCTCAAGTGAGCAAAGCCTAGTGCAGTGGGCAACCCCATACCTCAGAAACAAGCGCAAAATTTTCCGAATTATGGACACCCGAATCCAAGGCCAGTATCCGTCAAGCGCTGCTTTGAGAATCGCAAAGCTTGCACTCCTTTGCCTTTGTGTTGAGCCCAGGTTCAGGCCGAGTATGAACCAGGTCGTGGAAGAACTGGAGCAGCTCCAGGACCCTGCGGTGGATAGCATTAGATATGAACCGTTCCAGAGTCCTAGAAGTAACACAAGGACTGTGCCTAAACGATCCCCCAACCCAAACAGCATTCCAGCCTCCGCTGCTGCTGCTCAATACAAGCCATTACCTCCTCCGGTCTGTGCCTAGGCAAAGCGGTGTTGTACTGATGTGGTTGTTCCTGTTCGATGGTTGTACAGTTTTTTATTTTTTTCCTTCTTTCTCCAGTTTTGCCAATTTGTATTATAACTAAGATCATGTCGTTGTTCCACTAGACAGATATCCTTGAAATGCTTGGAATAATAGTCATAGTGAGGCCGGAGTTGTTAGGCGATATGTTTCTGTTCTTGGCGCATCTGAATGTTTTTCAAGTAATGCTCTATAGAACTTGGAACAATTTTCCTTAGTGTATGGTGTACTTAGACGACAATTGTCTACTCCCTTTTACTTGGAAATGAACTTGTACCGGCTTGCTAGCAATTTGGTTTACACAAAGAGTACTGTATTTCATCGGGCTCACTGCCCAAATTCCGATCCTAAGCATTCCAAGAGTGAATCATAAACCTTTTTTGGTCAAACAAATGCATCATAAACTAACAATATAGGCAAATATGATGCCTTTGTTTCCATATTATAGCTTGAGATGGGAAGGGTGAAAAAAATAGTGGAACAATTACATAGCGGCGCGTCGTTAGTACTGCAAAGGACAGCGTACTGATTGCTGCAAACTATAGGTTGATAAATTTATATTATAAGTTGAAAAGTTTATATTATAACTTGTTGAATGTATACAAGTTAGATTTTAGTTATAAAATAAACTAAAAATTTGATTATACACATTCATCAACTTACAGTATAAATTTTTTGACTTAAAGTATAAAATCGTCAACCTATAATATTTACATCAGCCACTACGCTGTTTTTTACAGCATGAATGATTTTCTCATTACATATTGGCAATTTCATATTCCTGTTAGGCTTTTTATCACCGACGAAGTTTTTTCTTTATAACAAATCGTGGCATCTAATCACTTCGGCTGAGCACTTAATAAATTTAAGAAACGTGTACAATCATGAAAACATCAATGGTTCATTGGCTTTATGTAATAAGAATAATATGTGGGATTTATCCTCCATAGAGTTGGTTATATTAATTGTTAAACAAAACCGGGTTAATTAGTTAGCCCATTTAAACAAGACGATGGGTTTTTATTTAGTCTAATATGGGGCTGCTTAGTGTGGATTGGATAGATATTTATTACTCCGTGATGGGTGGTCCCAATAATTGATACACACACACATTAACTAAGTAACATTTCCTAACCTGAATACGCTATCAAGTGGTGACTCATCTAAGAATTAAGAAAATGGAGCCTGTTAACTACGTTTTTCGTATTCCTGATTTACAAATCTAATCTATTTAAGTGCGTACTCGTTGTGATTAATTTTCACTACGCATTCATGACAATCAAGGTATGGGTTTGATTGTTTTTCAATCTTTGTTTGGTGTTATGACGATCCAATGATTGAATTTGCTTACATGTTGTATCAGAGCAAAACATAGATCATATTTAGAATCATAAAGATGTGATTTTGTTTGAAGAAACCTTAAGGCCGATTGGATCAACAATTTTGCTACTCTAGAGTGTTTGTAGATTAGTACAAAAATCGAAAATCAAAACTGAAAACGGAAACATAATCCAGTATGAACAAACAAACCAGAACAGTGTAGAGTCAAGCGTTTGGGTTGGTATTTGCTTTGTAATATTATACTTTTCTTCGGTTTTTGATGGATATGCTTAATGTTGGTGATATATTTGGTACGTTTTTGCCTTGTTTCGCAATTGTTGTGTATTTTCATGATTTTAGGGTCAATACGAGCAAAACGATGTAAACGACATTGAAAATGAAGCCAAGACGAAGAAGATATGAGCAAAGGATCGATGTAAAGCGTGGGGTTAGAAACTTGACTTAGCGCCAGGGCGCCAAGCTGTTCTCAGGTGTAGTTCCTTACAGAGACTCTCACGTCGGGTCGCCACCTCCCTTCTTTATACCTGACGCCGAGGCACAACCTCCTCCTCAAATCCTACAACTACGGTGTGATGGTGTCATCAGCAGACGGTGGAAGAGATTATTATGGGACCCTTCAACAAATAGTTGAGATCTATTACTATGGAGATTCAATGATTTATAAAGCTGTGCTATTCAAATGCCATTGGTTTGACAGCAACAATGGTTTGAATGTGCATCTTGTTTACAAGATCGTAGAGATCAATCATAAGAAGAAGCACCGCGCCTAAGATCCATTTGTACTGGCTTATCAAGCACAACAAGTCTGTTTCACACCCTTCCCTAGTATGAAATGTGATAGAGCTTATTGGTGGGCGGTTTTCAAAATAAAGGCTAGACATTGTATGGATGATGCCATAGACACAGCTTTATTCCAAGAAGATGTTGATCAGAGGGAAGAAGCTTCATTGCTGTCCGAGCCTGATGTCACCGAATCACTACAAGCGGCTGAAGATTTGGATGTGGACGTAATAGATGAAGAGCATGTTTGCGACGGTCTGGAGGATAATAATGAAGAATTACTTGAAGACACAAGCACTGAAAGTGACGAAGACGACAATAGCACCGCCGATCCATTCCTTAGTAGTGACACAGAACAAGGGATATCCGAAGATGACTCTGACAACTAACACATGTTGTCAATCTTGTAGTTCTGTAGTTGTAGTGTTGTTGTGAAGTTATTGTTTTACTCAACTGTTAACCTTTACTGTATAACTGTTAACCTTTTTAGTGGTTGTAGTAGTTGAGTGTATTGTAGTTCAGTAGTTATAGTGCACTGTATTGCTGGCCTAAAAGACTGGTCATGCATATATCCGCTTCATAGTAGTATGTAATGACTTTAAGCTGGCTGCGATGTAGCTTAGCAGGTCGGATGGGTCTGTTGATGAATATTTTATGACAGAGCTGCTGTGCTGCTGTTGATGTAGGTTAGCAGGTTGGTTTAACCTGTTTGCTTTATTAGCTGCTGTTGATGTAGGTTTGTTTTGCTGGTTTGTGTCATTTGTGTCGTTTGCCTGCTGGTTTGCTGTTGGAAAGAGCAAAGTCTGTGTAATAACCCAAAAATTTGTCGAATTTAAAAATATATATTGGATTAAAAATATACGTAAGAAGCGTATGTAATGAACGTTTAAATAAAATTTATGAACGATGAACAATACATCATTAAAGTTATTATACATTTGAGACACAGGTTTTAGCCTAAAAATTTGAGATCATTGAACGAAATATTGTTATAAAATATTTGGGATAATTAAATCGACAATGATTAATTATCGAGAGACGTTATGATCGCATGTTTATTTTTAATGAACGAATCAACGCTATAATATTATAACGTAACGGTTTTTAGTCTCAGAAAGTTATATCGTTTAAAGGATTACGATATTAACGTTTTTGATACGTTAAATCGACACGAATTAATTAACAGAAGATTATTATTACGAAACTGAGATAAAAATAGACTGACGAAAATATAATGAGGGATCAAATGTTTTAAATTTCTTTGCCTCCACTTTTCAATTGTGTTCCTCCCGTCAGCGCACATGTCTTCTTGCACTAAACCAAACCGCACCAAGCAGCGCACTCACACCCGACATCCGCCACCATGTGCACCACCGCCACCCACCATGTCCACCAACGACCGCCACTAGCAAGCCACCTAACGCACCATGATCATCATCATAAGCCGGGAGAAAAATGAGCAGCAACGGGAGAAAGAGGGAGAGCCGCGCGGCCTGGACTTCGTGTCCTCCTTCACGGGCGCGCCGCCTTGAGCCAACCGAAGCCGATGCCATCTACCAAACACCTCGTCATCATCCATTAACACCTAGAAGAGGTTACAAAGTCCCGGGAAGATGCGCAGCAAGGGATCACAGGGAAGTAGCCGTGGCTTCCCTTCGCGTGTCTTCGTACTTCGCCTTCGAAGCCACCTTGAACTGTCGCGCCACCATCATCCGGTAACCATAAGATGCTCATCGTGATGATCATCGACGTGTAAGAAAGAGGCCAGCCGAGGACAGCCGTGACAAGGAAGCAAGCCGCACGCCCTGCTCCTTTGTGTTCATCATGTTGCCTTTGTGATTGTCTTCATTGTCTTGCCGTCCTCACATCTTGGACGTCGCTGCCACTTCCCGGACGATCACCAGAGAGCGTTAATGAAGCTAGAACGATGCAGAGAAGATTAGCATGGCCATGCACAAGGATGCTATGCAAATAAACCGAGAAACACTCCAAGGGAGTTTTCCGGCCAAACTTCCGGCTGTAGCTGCTGGTTAACAATAACAAAGAGAGTTCCAGAGTGTGATGAAGTGCCTTGGTGGTGTCGGGTGCCTTTGGTTTGGAGATTTGGACGTAAACGAACGTTAAAGTGCCTTAACGAACTATTCCGGCCAAGTTCCAGCCAAAGTCCGGTGGTCAACGGTGAGAACGTGTGGCAGAGGAAGAAGATGTGTTCTGGTGTAATGGGTGTCGAAGGTGCTATGAAAACGAGCTTTAAAACGACTTAACGAAGCATTTCCGACGACATTCCGGCCATATTCCGGCCACCGGTGGTGACGGCAGCGGGAACACGACGGTGAAGAAGACAGGGCAGCGGGACGATGACCTCGGGTGTCAAAGGTCCTAGGGTTTCTAAGGGATTCTTTAACCCTAGGTAAAAGTAGGGTTAAACA